>JAQZBX010002486.1:0-71715 GCA_029593785.1 Cabassous unicinctus
ACCCCCTGCTCTACAGCAGCAAGATGTCCAAGAGTTTCTGTGTCTGCCTGGTCATTGTCCCTTATGTCTATGGCTTCCTCCTCAGTGTGATGGAAACTTTGAGGACCTACAACCTCTCCTTCTGTGGTGCTAATGAGATTAACCATTTCTACTGTGCTGATCCTCCCCTTATCAAACTGGCATGCTCTGACACCTACAGTAAAGAGTTGTCGATGTACATAGTCGCTGGCTACAGCAATGTCCAGTCCCTCCTGGTCATTCTCACATCCTACATGTTCATCCTAGTTGCCATCCTCAGAAGCCGTTCAGCAGAGGGGAGGAAAAAAGCTTTTTCCACTTGTGGCTCCCACCTGACGGTGGTCACAATCTTCTATGGGACCCTCTTCTGTATGCATTTGAGACGTCCTACTGAGGAGTCTGTGGAGCAGGGCAAAATGGTGGCTGTGTTTTATACCATAGTGATTCCCATGCTGAACCCCATGATCTATGGCCTCAGGAACAAGGATGTGAAAGAGGCATTGCAAAAAGCAATAGGGAAACAAAAATTGGTAAAATAAAAGTTTGAAGTTACCATTAAAAAAATACTGAATGGTGTTTGATATGATATTATTCAGTTATACATTACATTATAGCCTAGTGATGCACAATACTTTTCTGACTTTGTTAGATAGCTAACTGGATTGAAATACAGAATTTAGTAGTCAAAAATGGGAAGGATAGGAGGTACCATTTAAGCAGCTCATTATCATTCATTAATATCATTGTATTAATTAGTGTCACTTCTTGTAAGAAATAGTCACTTAAACAATGTAGAGTGTTTGTTTCCATTGTTTTTTTTTTTTTGGTCAGATAAGAAGTTTAGAGGTAGGTTTTCCCTGATTTGTAAACCAGGGTTATTAGGTTAGGTTGCTAGACTCCTTACATCTTCTTTTATAATGATTATAGCTTATGTTCTCAAAGTTACTTCATGATCCAAAATGGCTGCTAGAGAGCCAACTTACATGTGCACATGTTCTACAGATGCACTAAATTTTCCATACAACATATCTTCTTATATATCATTGGCTAAAACTTAATCACATTTCCATACCTCTCTGAAAAAGAGACTTAGAAATGTATATTCAAAACTGTGAATCAGAATAAAAAATGAGGGTTCTATATCTATGGATCGAGCTACCTCTACCCTCCACACCACTGGTGAATAAATGTCTAAAATTACATGGGAGGAAGGCATTTAAGGTAGCTTTCTTGGGCAAATGGAGATCATAGGAAGGTGACTTCACACATGCAAACACACACATACACACGGGTGCAATCTAAGCTGTTCTCACGTCAATGCTTCTACTTTTCCAATAACATGTAACTCAACCTTTTGATTTACTTTCAAGTTAAGATCTCATGACAACCTCTCCTCAAACAGTAAAAGCACTTTTAATTAACCTTTCAGTGTAAATCTTTCTCCATGTTCGATATTTTCAATTGCTTGCTAGTATTAAAGAAATTTAAAACCAGAAATATTTTAGAGACTATCTGATCTGAAAGCTTTATATATTGATGAGTAGAGTTGAACTCAGAAAACTTTCCCATAGGGTTAGACTGAAGTTGTTCATTGTTCTATCTTTGAATGAAGGTTTGTGTTACTTATGTACTTACAGTGATGACTTAACCTTGAAGGCCTGAAAGTCTTGCTGCATACTGTATTCTATACACAATTTTAATGACCAATGTTTTTTTTCTTTTTAAGAATATTTCAGGCTTACCCCATCCCAATTTAAGTAATTTATTGCTACACAATTTTCAATTTTGAAATGTTTCAAATGTGAAAATTTTATTCACAGATGGGTGGGTTTTGGATATATCCTATAGATTCCATAAGAATTTTTGAGTGAATTCTCTTCTAAAATATTTTTTCAAATGAATTATATATTTTCAGGGGTCCAGTATTAAACACATATAGGCTTTTTCTTACATCATCAAAAATGTCTTGCTCATCTATTATTTTGTAGACTTGTTCTAAAGGGTATATGGCTGTGTTAGAAATTAAGATTATACAGAAGATATAATTTTACTTAACATTTTCTTCCTTTTCTTTTCAAGCATCATTTTAACATATAAAAGCTAATTTTAACTGTTGCTTCATTAAAGTTATTTTATAAACCATTATATTTAGGTGTTATGCACAACTGTGTTTAGATGTAGACATAGGTAGTGAAGTTCACTCATATGTCAAGTAAGGACTTATTACAATTCTGATGTACCACTCATTTCTTTACCATCCTAGCACCTGAGACTGTAATATAGCCTTAGTAACATTACCACATGCCTACACCTTTAGTTTGTTAGAGCATGATCATAAATGTTTGCCCTAAATCAACAAAGAGCATGGGTACACTATAATTTTCTTACCTAATTTCTTTATCAGTTAAAATAATTCTTTAAAATATCTTAGCAATAAAGGCAAGTGCAAGTTGTAATTCACATCTGAGGAAACGTCTTGTTATCTTTATGGACACTTTTATGCCAGGATTCTTTACAAATTTCAAGCCCTCTTGTGTCACTAAGTTCAAACCCAGGAATCAAGAAAGAGTTGAAGTCTTTCTTCATGGTAGGCCTGAGAAACATGCTTGGCCTGAGAAACACATTATACAAATCTTTAATCAGTGAACAGAGAAACATATATATTTGGGATCACAGAATGAATTATTGTATGATAAGGGAAGAAAAATCTAGCAGAGGAGAATGTGCATGATATTACAAAACTGGCCAGGCTCAGTGATGCTTCCTATCTCATCTAGCCATGCTTCATAAAAGTTAAGGGAAGCACAAGCCTTCATATATGTAATATTATCACTATTTTGTTAAATTAATATTAACCATCAAAAATAGCCATCAATTCAATAAATAAGTTTTTGGCTTGTAAACAAATCTGCCAGTATCAATGCAACTTATCCAGTCATGGATTGTTTTTGCTTATGAGAACACTGTTAAAAGACACTTCCTATTTTTAAGCTGATGGCTACCTTGATAGGATTAATCTATTCCCCACTCACCAGGAGAAGAACTATGACATTTAATTTCAAATAGTTTGAGTTTTCAGATTAATGGTATATAGTGTTCAGGGATTTTTGAAGGTTTATTGAAATATTGTTGACTGACAGATGCATAGAGAGCCCAAAGTGTCAAGCTTTCTAGGTTATCATTATTAATAATTCTGTTTAGTCAATGTAGTTAACATTATAAAAGTATATATTATGTACATATTAGGCAAGGAAAGGGGAGCTCAAACAATAAACAATGAATGATAAAGATCAATTTATTAAAACATTTAGAAAAATCCCCTAATTTGGAGGGAGGGAGGAGGCAAAAAGTAAGCTAAAAGTGATCAAGCTATGTGGTTGCCTGAGAAACAGGAAAATTAATGCCCCTTGCCTTCTTCTTCTGCGACTGACTAAGGGTTTGAGTGGGGAAATGAAAGACATTCCATTGGGTTTTCAGAATTTAAGTTCTAAGAAGAGCTGTATTATTTTTCCAGTTGAACCACTGGAAGAAGCACATTCACAAAATACAATGATTGAAGCACATATCTAGAGAGGTAGGGCCTAGACCTTCTAAGGTCTCTCTGGTCCAGCATGGTGAGGTAGTTGCAAGAATCTGTTTTTTAAAGGGGTAAAAAGTATTTGAAAGAGTCAAAACATTAAAGGTCTGTGTTTCAAGTAAGGAAAATTCAGTAAGAATCAACTAAGAACCAGGATATATCACAGAACATAAGCTCTATGAAAGCAGATGCTATTTTTACCTCCAATGTATCCCAGGCACATAGTGAATGAATAAATAAATGAATGAATGAATGTCAATGTTTATAGATGATGGCATCAAGGACAACAACTGTCTTACTTTCCAATGCCTTGGAGTACATTCATTTCCTAGAACTCAGATGCAGCCCTGTGGAAGTCAGGAAGAGGGGGTAATCAAGTTAAGTTTCTTCCATTTTAAAAATGGAACCTCAAAATATTAATTAAGCTCATTTAGAGAAATGAATTTGCTTGCCTAACATTATGGAGATTGTGAACAGAAAATTATACCCACCTATAATCTGCTTACAGATTCTCTTTTTCAATAATTATTTAACTCAAATTTCTCAAGCATGTTAATATCTTTAATCTCCTAAATGGGTAGTAACTATGAACATGAGGAAAAGAAGTATTAGAAATCATTTTCTATCAATAAAAAACACATATCAAGAAATTTCCTTTTACATAGTGTTAAGAAAAAAAAAAGAAAAAAACAACATAAACAACAACAAAAATCCATCGACCTAACCGAGGAATTAGTTGGAATTTAGAGAAGTATATTAACTCTTTTAGAAGAAGTAGAGGCCCATTTGGAGTTAATCTGTGATGTGTGAACATGAACTGTGCCACCCTTTATTCTCTCATTTTACCAACTCTCTCTTGTTTTAAAAAGGAGGAAATATTTTTTTATTAATAGAAAGAAAATTGTTAGTGTTTTGCATACTATGTATTATAGTCATAATATATGTTGTGACTGATGCAATACTGACACCCAATTATTGTCTCAAGGGACTCCAAGATCTTTGTTCCATTCAAAAAAATCAGCACAGTTTTCAAGATACAGAGAATATAACTTAAATTTTGAAAAAGGAAAATATCATGTTTTAAATCCTTATTTTTAAATTTTTAATTCTGCTAAGAGTTATTTGCCCTTGAGATTAATTTTCTATTATAGATGATGCAATATGTAATATTTTAATTGTTTCTTCATGTTTCTGTCTATATTCTCCAGTGAGAAAATCCCATAGTGGGATTTCCATCCCTTACAAATCCTTCTGAGTTACCCATTCATGATGATAAATGAGATATTACAAAGAACAATTGCTCTTCGTGCATAGGTAGGCTCATTCATAGGAAAAGTTTATGTGTTTTTATAAATGCAGTTTAAAGTGTTATTCCTTTAGACTATCTTTGCAATTTTCAGTAGACAGAGAATATACTGTGGAGGGCTGTTAGGAAATGGGATTGGAAAAGTATCAATGTGGGAATGGAAGTACATGTGGATGGGGCTTTTTGCTGGATGCCCCAATCCGAGGACTGTGGTTCATCCAGTGACAGAAAGATAAATAGTCTTATCTAAATAATGGGGCTCTATCTCATAAAGAGGTACTAGACAGTAAACAGATAATGGTTTTTGTGGTTTATTTATTATAAATGTCATTTTCAATATCTATTTATCATCTATTTATATCATACACATGTACAACAGAATCATTTAATTAGACTTGTGCACCATACCAACATGTAAACAATGTCAATAACATGTTTTCAAATGCAATTATTGCCAAAGAAGCCCACTTGGCCTCAGGACAATAATAAATACTCCTATATTGCTTAGAAACCATAGGATCCTTTCTTCATTCTTCCTTCTTCATCCTAAATGATAGGAATTTAATTTGGAAAATGCCTTTATGAACAAGTCAGGCCTGTGTGCCATTTTCTAGAGTCCTCTGCTAGGTCACAAATAGCAGCACTCCAAAGACCTTGGAAGTCCCAATCAGCTTAATAAATCGGGACCCCTACTCTTGCTAGTATGACCAACTGTTTTGGTTTGCCTGGGACTGAAGAGTTTGGTTGGATACAAAACTTTCAGTCTAAAATCAGGAAAATCCTAGACAAATGGGTTGCAGTTGCTCATCCTACATATGACCTACCACAACTTGAGGTAGTAGTGAACATAGATAGATTTCATTAGCAGATCAACATTTAAGCCTCATTCTACTCTTCTGTTCAAATTTGTCATTAAACAGTTACTAAAATTTGAGTCCTACATATGACCTGGAGCTGGAGCTTCATGTCATATGACTCAGCTAATTGATACCCTCAGCACGTAAAGGTGCTTGAAGCCTAATGTCCATTATCTTTTCCTTTTTAAAAAAATTCTTGACTACCTTTGACTAAAGTGAAAAAAGAAGCAGTTAAAAGGTTCTTTTTAAATACACAAGGTTTGCTAATCATCGAATAAATAAAAAAAACTGTAAAAAATAAAAAGTATTCTTTAGAACTTGGACAGAGTAAGCTGAGAACATAAAACCATTTTCTTGTCTAGATGTATGGAAAATGGCTGATTATTTGTAAAGAGGCCAAGAGGATGATGCAGGTATCCCTGCAGAGTAAAGAGGAAATGTTAATTGATTTGACAATATACTCTCTCTTTTTTTTTTTACAAATTTACAATTAGATGAAGCAACATCTCCTTGTCCCTGGCATTTTGGCAGAGGAAACCTATAATGCTGCTCCTTATATTTTATTAAGTCACCGTCTTCCTAAGAAAGGAGAAAAATCATCTTTTATATTTCCAAGCTCCATTTTATTTCTATCATGTAAATTCCAACCAGGAAATGAGAGATAACCCATCTAATATTAGGGCAAAACCCAAGGAATGATGAGGAAGGGAAAGATCTCAGATGACAGTGGGTAGGAAAAGGGATGTAACTTTATAGTCAAAAAACAGTTTGTTGGTAACAGCAAATGGTGGATGATAGAAGAACCAGAGATTTTTCAGCAAGGCCCTCAATACATACATATGTACATACATACATACACATAGAAAAGCATGCAAAAATAAGTTATTAAACAAAATGAAAATGCCTTAAACCCCAATTTGCCACCAATAACATCTATCTCAATACATGTGATCTAAAATTAATGAATGCTTTAGTAATGAGTCACTCAATTTGGCAGCAACCAAGTAAGCTGCCAATAGATAGATCAAAAAGAGGGTTATGGTAAGAGGGAATTGGTAAAGATTCTATTACAAATGTGTCAAGTTTAAGTAATGATAAGAATATCAGTAATAGCTGACACTATAACCTTTTGTGTATATGTGCTAGACACTGTTCTACTCCCTTTTTCTGGCTCAATTTATTTAATCCTTAAAAGAGACCCAGTTTTTCAGAGGTAGAAACCATCTTTGAGAGGTGAAGTAAAGGCATCATTTTAAAGCAAATAACCACACTGCTCTGTCTTGTAAGTTAGATATTAATCCTAGTCTTTAAAAATATTTGTATTGGGACATCCAACAATATATAAATTTTCTCTTTTTTTGATCCAATGCAAATGCAAATGCAAATTTTGTTTTCTCTAAATATTTCCTGGAAATAATAGTTTTTTTATGATATTCTTTTTAATGCTATACAACTATGCTTTAGAATATCTTAAAGAAATTTTCCTTTTAATAGTTTATACATCTTCTTTGTAGTGTTAACCTTTAAAATGGTAAACCATTCAATGAGTTATTTTTATAAAATTCTATTTGTGTATATAAAAGTGGGTGTGTTTATGTTTAATAGTTAATCTGAAGAAAGAGTGCAGGATATATGCGTACATATGAATTCTTTTAATCTGAATATTACATATTATAAATACACATCGCCTTCTCAATAGATGTGTCCTGAAGTAATGTGTTCAAAACACAAGGCCATATAATATAACAACTAAAAGTCAGTCTCCTGTTTCTAAGTAAATCTCTTCAACTACATTTGCTTTTTTGCAACTAGAATTTTCAACTTACAGGAAAATTTGAATCACATTAAGCTTGTAGCTTCTCATACTGGGTATTATGTTTGTGTTTATCTAAGAAAAGAAAACAATTATAGTCTGAGTTATTTACATTTAATACCTCCAATAAAAGCTGAGAACCTTCTGATTGAGATGCATAGCTTTCTTAACTAGTAACAGGCAACATCAATAGATGACATTACAGGAATGGAAGACTTCTTTAGAGAAACTATGAATATATCCATATTTTTTGATGACTCCTCTATACTCATCTTAAGATAAATTAAATCCTGAGAAAAAAACAAACAAATATTAGCTAATTTTTTTGAAAGCACAATGGAGCATGGCAAAATATAAATTTGATTCTTTTACTAATATACATACTAAAAACATTAGTAGAAGTCCCTTGATCCAACCAATCTCTTACTTTTTACACATCAGGAAATTAAGTTCCAGATAAAGAAATTTAATAACATAATCAGGACTAACACAAAGCTCAGGGAGTTCATTAACCTGTGCTTTCTGTAAAATTTCATGCATATTTTCTTAGTTCATCCTCATAACAACCCGATTAGGTAGATCCTCTCATTTTTCCAATTACTCATGAGGAAGCTGAACACAGCAATATTAAATAAATGATTTAAGATCACACATCTAGTAAATAGAAGAGCTGAGAATTGAAACCAAGTCTTCAGCCATTTTTCTATTAATGAAGCATTTCAGATTTCATTAAAATATCATTTTTAATGCAACAAAAAGATCTCTATGTAGTTAATCTTTATTCTATTTCAAATATTATGCATCATCAAGGACCAGCTGGGAAGTGATGATGATGATGATATCTTTTAATTTTTACTTCAGTGGCAAATACAAGAAAGCTTTATGAAGAACCAGTTTTGTAATCCTTTGGCACATTAATAAATAGAACATAAATAAAAATATATATTCATAAATTTGCTCAAAATATGTTAACTAGAGTATTAGAAGGTATGAAGAATCCAGATAGCTAGCCAACATACTCTGATACAGTAACAACAACAAAAAAATAGCCTCCTATCCAACATTTCAAAAATTTTCTTTTTGTTTCTAATACATTTTAGAAATTTCATGAATTTATACTTAAATGTTTACAAAATAATCACATAGGTTTTACTCAGCATTTTATTTCTCTTATTTTCCTCAAATTTCTAAGAAACTATAAAAGAATTGGGAAATAAAGGGAATAAAGGAACTATTAAATATCTCTCTATCTCTCCCTCTAACTAACTATATGTATCATTTATCTATCTATCTATCTATCTATCTATCTATCTATCTATCTATCATCTCTATTCAAAAGCATAATAGGCTGAAATAAGAATTAGATGTTTGTTGCAGAAGACATTACTTTTTGACTGCTTCAAACAATAATTAGCTTTTGTAATGATTAATTCCAGTCATCAAGAAGGGTTTAAATTAAGTTAAATTAGTTCTCTTTCATTTTCTCATCGTCCTGGGCTAATGAACAGGGAGGGATATAAAGGTGAATAAGCACATAATTCCTGATCTCAATTTCAACAGCTTTAAGGCAGAGAGAAATAGATGTGAGGGACTGTCATAGGATTTAAAGGTTCAAGATCTAAATGAAGAGAAGATTTTAAAGAGGAAATGAAGCTTTACATCATTTTTATTGGACTTGTTTGCAATGAGGACAATGGCTGGCTAGGATTCAATTCTTATCTGGGTTGACTTTCAGAATTTCAAAAATTGCTAATCAAAGTGATGCTTTAAAAGGCATTCTTTCTTTTTTCCTTTTTTTGGATAAGAGTAATGTGTTCAATTTAAGGTATTTTAGAGTTCCATTAAGTCATTTTATAATAAACATCTCAAATTTGCAAGATGACTAAAGAGATATTTTACTCTTTGACTGTGGAAGAACATTTTTTGCCTGTCATTTTAACTAAATTTCTAACATATTACACAAAACTAGTGAATAAATAATATACATGCACCTACTAAATGTTGGGGTCAGTGAAAAAGGTATTTCTCTTCACAGGTGTTAGCAAGAATAAAAGTTCTTCTGAAATCTGTGGACACAAGTGAGAACTAGACACTAGAAATTCTATTACTATATTTCTATAACTTCCTATTATTTTACTACTTTCTGTGTAAAAACCTTATATATATACATACATAAGAAAAATAAACACTGGCAAGAAATATGCGAGAAAGAAGAAAGGGGAGGGCAAAAGAAAAATAGGAGAGGCTTTGAAAGGGAATGGGCAGGAAAAGATAATGTAAATGAAGAATGACTGTATTTTGTTATGTGTGTTTACTGATTTCTATTTATTTTGTTAGATTCAATGCATCTCTATCTGGATCAGATTTAAGAAAATGCCCAATTTTTCTGATGTGACAGAATTTATTCTTTTGGGATTAACTAGTCGCCCTGAATTACAACACCTTTTCTTTGCGGTTTTCTTCCTGGTCTATGTTATCACCCTGTTTGGGAACATTGGCATGATCCTATTAATCAAGATCAGTCCCCAGCTCAACAGCCCTATGTACTTTTTTCTCAGTCATTTATCTTTTTCAGATGTGTGGTTCTCCTCCAATGTCACACGTAAAATGTTGGAAAACTTCATATCTGAGACGAAAGCCATATCCTACCCTGGTTGTATCATGCAATGTTTTTACTTCATTGCTTTTGTCCACGTAGAGGTCTTCATCCTTGCCGTGATGGCCTTTGACCCATACATGGCAATTGGCAACCCTCTGCTCTATGGCCACAGAATGTCAAGGACTGTGTGTATTTACCTGATTTCTTTCCCTTATATATACAGCTTCTGTATTAGTCTGATCTCCACACATTGGACGCATGGTTTGTACTTTTGTGGAAACATAGAGATCAACCACTTCTACTGTACAGACCCAGCCTCATCAAAATGGCCTGCGCCGAGACTTGATTAAAGAATACACCATGCGCACACTAGCAGGTCTCAACTTCTCTTATTCCTTATTGATCATTATCGTCTCCTACATGTTCATTCTTATTGCCATCCCAAAAATGCATTCTTCAGAAGGAAGAAAGAAAGCCTTCTTCTCCACATGCAGGTCCCACCTGACGGCTGTCACCACATTTTATGGAACGCTTTTCTTCATGTTTCTTAGAAGTCCAACTGAGGAGTCTGTGGAGCAGGGAAAAATGGTTACTGTGTTTTTCACCACAGTAATTCCTATGTTGAACCCCCTGATCTACAGTCATAGGAATAAGGATGTAAAGGAGGCCATGAACAAAACAATCGGAATATTTTTAACTAAATAAAGTGGAAATTTGCAATATATTATTAGATGCATAGCCCAATAGAAGGAGTGAAAATTAACCATTTCTTTTGGGTAATTTGAGGAAAGTTATTATTTATATTTTCAGTGAGTAAAGTTAATTTGCAATTGAGAAGGGAATAATGGTGTAGCAGGAAAGAGAATCATGTAGCAAACCCAGGACTCTCTGAGTCTATGAAATCTGAAATGACAAAAATATCTTGAGAATATTATCTACTTTGTTTATTTTTCACACAATGCCAAATTCAGTAGGTCATTTTGGAATAGAGAATTTTTTTTCATGGCCTTTGACATTTCACTAATCTACCCTTCTAATTCTGCTTTGAAAAGAAGGATGATGGTCTCTTTTTGCACCTAGAATGTATTTTAGTTCTGGATTATATGTTATTATTTAAAAATGCTTAAACTGAGCACCATTGCACTATAAATCATTGTTATAATTGTTGATAACTTCCTTGACAATGGAATATTTTAAGTGAAATTTGGTATAAATTCTATTTAAACAATATTTATTAATATAGCTATGTATTACATGAGTTTTTCAAATGTAAATTGGATAATTAAATAAACTTAATTTACATATGAACTGATTTAATATTCTATGTTGTTCTTTGGCCATTCTATTTTATAGTGATCATGAAAAGGTGAAGATATATTCTCCCCAGTGTTCTGGAATTTAGAATGTCCTTCCTTAATTAGATTTCAAGAGCTTACTTCCATAATATTATGAAGAGATAGGGAGATGTATTTATTCCTTTTTCTTCTCTTTGTGCTTTTATTTGACTGTTTTATTTGGTGGGGATAGAAATTAGCTGCCCCATAGTAGTACTAGCATAGCCATTTGTACCTTGTCATACATTGCATGTCTGACTTTAAAAACACACTTTAAACCATGCATCTCATGCTTCCTGCTTGGACCTGGATATATGAGATATCTCCAAAGAAGTTTTGAACAGATAAAGACTTAGGCAATCTCAAAACTCAAAGGCAACACATATCAGGAAGCAAGCAGATACCTTGAAGGCAAAAAAACTTCTTCAACTAAAAGTATCTCTTTCTTATTTATTGCTTTATAACTCATCTTCTCCTTTGCCTCAAATTAAAACCATAATTCCTGCTTTCTTTGTATTTATATTCACTTTTCCTGTGATGTCTAATCTTTCTGAGTTTTATGTATGTCAATTGTAAATAAAAATTAGTTTTATTTTGCCATCTCCCATACCACAAAATCAAATCTCTTCAAAATCAGTTCCTTTATCTATGAGTTGTCTTCACTTTGGGTAGTGAGTATTCAAAGAGATAGTCAGGCATAGCGCAGGTTTTATTATGTTTGCTCTTTCTCCTCTAATCTATCCATTCATTTTGCTGTCAAATTTTGAGGAATCCACAAAACGTGCTCATTTCTAAAGATCCCCAGTGATCCTCTCAGCATGTCTTGTGATATACTTGAGAACACGCATTTCAGTCAGGCTGCAACCTATTCATGCTCTCACCAATTGCATTTAGACTGTCTAATGGATAAATCTATATGCTTAGTCCTTTATTTTTAGTGGCTTTGATACTTAGGCTTGTAAGGCAAGAACTAGTAGGTTGACTATAACTGTGTACTTTTTTTTAAGATACTCTTTTCTTTATTAAGGTTTTCTTTATTACATACTTTAAAAGAAAGCGTTTTAAGTACCTTGATATCAAAGTTAAATGAAGCTGTTATGTCCTAGAATGATTTCATGACATGAGGGGGAAAAGTATTTGTACTGTATTGTATATGTAAACTTGATTAATACTGGGAACTCTGAATCTCAGGATCCCCTTCTCCATATGGTTCTGGGTTAGAGTTGGCAAAAAGAGGAACTTGTGAAGGATTTGAAAGGTTGAAGAGGACAATAAGTCATTTCTTTCTGTGTTGACAGAATCATGGTTTCCAAAAATGTCCTCATCTTAGTTCCAGGAACCATACATGGAAAACGGGATTTTGCACATATGATTAAGTTAAGGAATTTAAAATAGGTAAATTATCCTGGATTATCTGACCAAGCCCAGTGTGTTCATAAGGGCTTTGAAAAATAGAAGAAGGAGGCAAAATAGAAAGCTAGAATGTTGTGACATAAGAAAGAGTCAAGCCATTACTGGGTTTGAAGATGGAAGGGAAACACAAGCCAGGGAATGGCAGCATCTTGAAGCTGGAAAAGGCAAGGAAACAGAGTCTCCCCCAGAACCTCTAGAGAGGATTGCAGCTCTGCTTGTACCTTGGTTTTAGTTCAGTGTTGGGATTCTAACCATATGGGACCTCTAACCTACAGAACTGTGAGAAAATAATTTGTGTTTTTTTAAGCTACTAATTCTGTGGTAATTTGTTATAGCAACAGTAGAAAACTAATACACTCTCTAAAGATCACAGTGGTCAAACACAGCCAGTCAGCACTTCAGATTGTGATACTTAGTGACTTTCTCCATTCAAGTAACTCCCCTCTTTTACATCATCAGTTCCCAGCAGCTCCCACATCTGTGTTAATTCTGTTCTCTAGAGTAAACCCTTTATTACCATAATATATATTATAGCCTCTGTTTTCCTGGCTGAATTCTAAATTCTACAGTGTCCTGGTTTAGTTTTTCATGAACCCCAGAAAACTATGGTATTAAGCTAATCCATTCCTGTGCATGTAAACTTATCAATCTGGGACCTTTTGGTTAGATTAAGTTAAGACACATGTTTATTAAATCGCTTTTTATTAGATTGATTTAGTTAAGGGCCTTTGATTAGATTGTGGGACACTTTGATTGGATTGAATTCAGTTGAGGACCATTGATTGGAGTACTTTAGTGAGGCATGACCCAGACCCCTTATAAAGAGGAGAAACATGCAGACATACACAAAGAAAGTGAGCTGCTATTTTTACCATGCCATTTGAGAAAGAACTCTAGGATCATATACAGTCTCAGAAAGAAAGAAACCCTGAAAGGCTGAGAAAGAGGACAGAGGCTGGAATTAGAAGAGCATCCTGAAGCTGAAGAGACAAAGTCCAGGGAGAGATGAGCCATATGCCTACTTGTCCACGGCTGAGCTTTGGGAGGGAAAGGTAGAGTCCAGGCACAATTTTGCCTTCCTATGTGGCAGGAGTCCAGGATCTGCCAGCAGCCAACTTTTGGTGAGATAGCATCTCTGATGATGCCTTGATGTGGACATTTTCACAGCCTCGGAAATGTAAGGTTTTACCCTAATAAATGTCCATTATAAAAGCAAGCCCATATCTTGTATTTTTGCATTGGCAGCTATGGCAGTTTGATATAATTATGAATTCCATAAATAGTATTGGATTATGCTTATAAACTGGTCTGTTCCTCTGAGCATGATTAAGTTATGAGTAGGGCTTTGATTGGGCCATGTCAGTAGGACATTGAGATAAAAGACATGGCAAAGGACAGAGTTGGAGTTTTTGATGTTGGAGTTCTGATGCTGAGCTTTAATGCTGGAGTCCGGGGAAGTAAGCATACAGAGGAGCTTGGTCGTGAAGAAGGAGAGAAATCCCCAGGAAAAGAGATGAGCCGTTTGCCTGATAGTCTACAACTGAACCCGGAGAGAAACAGAGCACAGGGAAGAAAGATAAAGCCTGGAGAGCCTGACTGAGGAGACTTAAGAGGAAGAGGAAGGCCGAACATTTGCAGCCATCTTGCTCCAACACGTGGCAATAGACTGGTGAAGAAAGTAACTTATGCTTTATGGCCTGGTAACTGTAAGCTTCTACCTCAAATGAAACCTCTTTTTTAAATGCCAACAGATTTGAGGTATTTTGCATCGGTACCCATTTGGCTGACTAATACAGGAGCCTTTAGCAAACAAAAACATAAAATATATCTCTAACACAAATTATTTCAAAGGCACAGTGATTATATGAAGTGACAGGAAAAAATAAAACACATTTTGTCCACTCTAAGAAGGTAACATCAGCAGGATAAACTTGAAGAGAACCGAAACCATTTTAAACCTATCAGGTGCTTTGCCATAACTGACATTCCTTAGTAGAGAAATGTTTATTTCTCTTGCTGTGATTCTGCTTAAGTGTCTCAGAACAGCTAAAGTCAGGTAGCTGAACATATATAAATAGTTGAGTGGCTCTGGAAATTAAAAGTGAAGCATCATTGTACTTTCAAATAGATTCTCCTGCAGCACACAATTGTTCCACTAGGGGGCAACTAGCCATAAATTTCTAAAATCTTTAGGGAAGCTGTAAATTATGCAAGATTTTTCAAAGACAGAACAAAGTTTTGCATTTTTTCTAGGGAATGAGGATTGCCTGCAGAATTACAGACCACAAAACATCACCCTTAAATGGAACAAACTATCTTGCTTCTTAGATAAACTAATTTATGTAAATTTAAAAATTATTGTTTCTGACAACATGGGAGACTATATCACATTAAGATCATTTAAAAATGTATGACTCATCTGGCAAAGGTGTGAATTACCAGAAGCTAAGGCTGAAATAGAACTAGAACTCCAGAAATGTTAATTGTTTTTAAAGCTAGGGATCCTCAGTAATTAAGATCTTTGCCAAGTGGCATGGGAAAAGGGCCCACTTAATAGGGTGGCTCAAGTGAGAGTCTAGCATCAATTTGCAACCACAGATGGTTATATCTTTCTTGGTGAATAAGGTTTCAAGAAAAAAATGCCTATCCTTCAAATGGAAAAGACAAGAAATTGTTCCTCAAACCTAATCTTGGTGAATATAGAAATGACTAAGAGAGAGAAAGGGAAGGGGGGGAACTTCCCCTAAGAAATTATTGTCATAAGCTGTTCTCTCTCAAGTTTATTATGTGTGTTTCTATTACTCATTTTGTCTGAAAAACTCTAACTGAATAATTTTGTATAAAGTAGCTCAAGACAGAAGTTCTTCTGGGCTCCTGGTAGAAACTAATGTAATATAGCACTGGAGGAACATTCTTTCATCCCAAATTAATAAAAATTCTTACAGCTAAAATGCCAATAAATGTTAAATTGCAACCAAAAATCATAGGGCATTTGAGGAAATAAGGCACCAAAAGTGAGAATAAGAAGTGAAAAAATACCACAAAATCAAACCTATATATTTTTCAGATATTAAAATTATGGCATATAGAATATAATAAGTATAACCAGTATATTAGACTAAAAGGACATTATATTATTTCTATTGTTCCTTTAAAATATATTAAGAGGGAGAAGTGCTTCCTCTTTCCTTCTGTGGAAACTCTGGTGACCTCATGCTTTGTTTTGTTTTGTTTTGTTTTCCTGGTCATTCATGGTTATTTGAAAATATTCAGATCTATGAAATAATTGAGGAGTCCTATTTCATTCCAGAGCATAAAATCTCAGCTCCCCCCACTTCCCCAAATAGGGGTTCCTAAAAGCAGATGACCTTCATTAGGCAAAGACAGTATAAGATTATTAACATCTTTTTTTATATTCCCACCAGTTTCAGATCTCCCAATTCTTATTTGCTATTGTTGGCCCCTGAATACCAGAAATGTAGAGTGGCAGGGAGTTTGGGGAGGAAAAGGAAGCAGGAGACTCCTTTCCTGCCTGCTATTCTCACAAACTGATTCCATGCCCTCAGTCAAGGATTCTTCCCCACATGGGACACTTTCATGCATTTTCAGAAGCTCTTTTTCCCAACTGCTGTTTCCCTTGAACTGACGTTTCCTTGAATTGAAGATATGTTTTTTTATTTCACTGATCAATGGGAATCACTTGCATTTCCTTTGCCCTGACAAACCCTTAGTTGGTCCAAAAGTTCAAGCCCCCTCCTCACACTTATTCAACATTTTTACACCTTCTATGTGGGAGTAGAACTCAAGGATCTTTAACTGGTTTTAGGCTAAATCCTACCTATAGGGTTGGTGGGTTGTTGCCTCATAACTCCGTTTACCATCTGTTGTCTAATGCCTCAATGGCATTAGATCCTGATTGTGTGACTCAGAGGTATCTGAGAGAGAGGATGAGCCTCATCTTAATGTGTCATTCCATGGTAATGTTCTATGGATTTAAAAATAGTAAAGCATTTAAATTTATGAAGAAACAAAAAGAGATTGAAATCATCTGGGCTGATGTGACAAAGAACCAAAGAGAGCATCTGGACATAAAACTATGTAACAGAGTTTTAACAATTTAGAGCAGACAATATAAAAAGGACTGTAAAAAGAATTAGTAAAACTGATATAGAGATGAAGAAAATGCTCTGTTTTCAGCACAGAGAGACAAAGGTGATAGAAGATATAAAGAGAGGTTAAGGGACATGAAGGACAAAGCGGTGTTGAAAAGGGAGATTTTTTTAAACTTAAGGAAAAGCAATAACCTTGATAAATAAAATGAACACAATTGCCCTGTAGAGGAAAAAAGGATAACCCACTGCCTTTTTGATGGTTTCATTGATTTTGTTCGTATCACCAGATTTTAAGCACTGAGTTTAGATTTGGCAAGTTAACTCTCTTTTATTAACGTTCTATCTTCCATTTGTATTAGGTAGGGCATATATTTAACTGCATGTGATATAGAGGTAACACTGGCTTGACCTATGATTATTCTGTGTAGCCATCAGGAAAGCAGGCATTTCAGGGCTTCTATGGCCTTGCTCCTCCATGGGGTTAACTGGGAACTCAGGCTTCTTCAGTGTCTCTCAGGTTTGTGCTTTTTTTGCAGGATTAAGATAACTCACTACCCTGAATACATTCCAAGCAATGGCATCAAGAAGAACCCAAAAATGAAAAAAGAACAAGTGCATGCCCTCCTACTTTTTAAATAAAGCATGACCTCCAAGTTGCACATCAGTCTCACAAAAAGGTTATGGGACAGAACTAAGACAGAAGGCCACATTCAACTGGAAAGTAGAAGGACAGGAAATGTTATGCACTTTTCTGCCCCCTTCACAACATTTAGCAAAGTGCTTAATATTCTATAGTCATCAGGGGTGCAATGACAAAAAAGACATTGTCTTGTTTTCAAATTGTTCATTGTCTAGCATCATGAAGCATGCACTCAAAATGATCTATAGACGATGTGGTGATTCCCATAAGCAAAACAAGCTATGTGCTTTCTAAATGCAACAGAAGAAATTATTACTTTTACTGAGGGGATCTCAACGAATTGTTTAAAGAGAGTAATTTTTACATGATTCACCAAGATAACCCATGAGTTGAGCTACAATCTTCCTGGACTGGAGAGGATTTGAATTAGGACTAGAATAATGAGAATTCACTTTCTTGTTTGAGGGAGAGATACTCTGTACAGAATGAATGGTCTTCACATTTTCTTACTTTGAGAACCACATTTTTAGCACAAAACCCATAGGAATCATATGAGGCTATTTAGTGTATTATAAAGGTTGACATTAAATTTAAACTTAATACAACTTTAGAGAGGCTGAAAACATAATTTGTAGTTAACAGTAATTCTGGGTTCATAGAACTGTAGATTAACCGTTATGATGCTAGGCCTAAGACTCTGTGGAGAGTAGACTTCTAGCTCTACATGGCACAATTATTCTCCTAAACCAATAATTATTCTTTCAAGTACAATTATTCTCTCAAGAGCCTCATATAGCTCTAATTTGCACAGCCTTAATCAGTGTTCTTCATTTCCAATGTAAGGCCTCATAGTACACCTTGGGCTTCTCATCAGTATTCCGAGAATTTTCTGACTGATACTTGGATATATGGATCTCCTACCTCTGTGGCTCAAAAGCATGACCACTTTAACCATTTTCTTCATTCAAAACAGATTTATTGAGCACCTCCCAGGCGCCAAGTATTGTTACAGATACTGAGGTAGAGCCGTGAGTGACACAACACAGTCAATATCCTTGCATTTGTAGAGTTCCTTTTCAGATTGAAAGGGTGCAAACAATAAACAGATACACAAATAAAAATTCAGAAAGTGACAAGTGCCAGTTAAATAATCAAAGTGGTAAGTTGTAGTTGAGAATTCCTGAAGTTATCAAGGAGACCTCTTTGAGTCACCACTCATTTAAGGTGCAATTATGTAAAGTTTTAGGGAATAGTAGAAAAGCCAGTGCAAAAGACCTGTGTGAAGATTAGGTCTGGTTGCCAACAATAGAAGTCAAAATAGCAGTGGCTTAAGCTAGAGATATTTTTATTTCCCTATTATATAAAAGCCCAGAGGTAAGCAGTCTTCTGCTCTGCCATGGATGGCGCAGATCTCTAACTCATATGGTCCTAGATGGAACTGAAGAACTCACATGTGCATTTCACGTAGCTGGATGGGAGAAGAGGAAAGAGAAGGTAACAGTGCATGTGTCTTGCTTGTGAGAAAAATAACAAGAAACTGCCCTATAGCACTTCCATTTAAAATATAAGAACCTAAGAACATTGTCTTATGGTCACCAGGATGGCTGGGGATTATAGACATTTTTCATTGTAGCCTTCTAATCAAATACTACTACAATGGAAAAAAGAAAAACGGATTTGGGGAGAGACCAGAAATTTCCTCCATAAGTCTTTGGAAGAAGAAATAAAATCTTGTAGTAATGTAATAATTGTCTCAGTTGTAGTTATAAGAATTAAATTACATTACCATCGTCTGTCATGCATTAACTTTAATAGGGGCATTCTTGTTGCTATTATTATTGTTATGTTACTCCTTTTCCTTATTTATAAAAGAAAGGAGTTGAAGCAATAGCTTCTTCCTGCTTTGAAATGCTTTAATTTTAATTATACGGGATTACACTTGCTTCATCTGTCACTGGAAAAGCCAAGAGACAGATCATGAATTACAGAACACAAGAGTGGTATACGCAGGTTGAGTAATGCTATCAAGAATTTTAGTTTGATGTAAACCCAAAGCAAATTTTGTGTTTTGATCTCAGGATCTATTCAAAATAATTACAGATTGAGAAAAATACTGTATGAATCTTTTATTAAAAATAAATAAATAAATAAATAAAAACAACTCAACAGTTGACTATTCCTCTAGAGATGTACTTTTCTGAGGGTCATTTCTAGGAGAAACTTCTTAATGGCTCCTTATTTCTAAGGCAAACATTTCATGGAGGCTTCTCTTGTGTATTTCTCCCAATTTCTCCTTTGCATGATTTAATTGTTTACCATTCCTCATATAGCACTCACTGGTTTAACTCTGCACCCTTACTGGGAATATTTCTCTTCATTTTCAGGTAAATTGAGGTAAAATTGAGGGTGAAAGAAAAGGTTAAATAACATTTATAATTCTAATGAACTTTAATGTTTAAATATTAGTTGAAAAGTAAGTTTATGTTGATGTCAGAAAGGTTTTATGTAGAACTGTTGCATGGAGCTTCCATCTTATATTTCTGATTATTTTATTCTTTGTAGGGATAAATTGATTATTCCATATATGTTATCTGAGTGTGTTTGTGTTTGTGTGTACATGCGTGCATGTGTGTGAAGGAGAGAAAATAGAGGTAAAGATAAATTTTCAAAGGAGATTTGATATTTGATTATTACAAACTATCAATAGTAGTTACAATTTCTAAACTTGCATTTAATAATCATCGTTCCTTGCATATTCTTTATGTTAATATATAGTCTCTCTTTTCATACTTACAAACACCCAGTGAAATGTATAATATTGTTATTGTCATATGCTACTGAGGCATAGAGAAAGTAAAAGCAAAGAAATGAAACAAAACTTGCCCAAGTTCACAAAGTAAGTCATGGAGCCAAAGTTCAATCATTCTGACAATAGAAACTGAGATCCCCTTAATTAACGAAATCCTTGATATTGCTTTCTACCTGGTGGGGGGAAAATTGCACATTCATTGGTGATTTAATTTGAAATACATTCTGACACAATGGCGGAAGGTTATATATAAATATATACATATCTCTTTGCCTTCAGATGGTGAGAAAAATTTTATAGTATTCTTGAGATCTGCAAAACCAGACCTAGAATTAGACCTAACCATTCCAGTGATTTCACCATTGCTATCTGTCATCAGGCTACCCATCACTATGATTTTCTTGTATTTAGGGTTTTGCTTTTTTTTTTGAGTGACCATGGCCTGGGAATGAACCTGGACCTCATATGTGGGAAACTGGTGCTCAACCATTTAGCCACATTGGCTTTCCTGAGTTGTTTTTGTTTGTTTGTTTGTTTTGCTTTTTGTTTATTTTTGTTTTTTCAGGAGGCACCAGGAACTGAATCCGGGACTGCCTGTGTGGGAGGTGGAAACTCAACTGCTTAAGCCACATCCACTCACACTGTATTTAGTTTTTGGAAAGCACTAACAACACCATCTTTTATATCTTTTTTATGTGTGTTGAGTTTTCCTTGCTAACACACAATCATATCTGACTGTCCAAATTAAATTCTCCTACTACTGATCTTTGAAAATGTAATAAGGGTGAAAAACACAGGCAGCAACAGGCAAATACTGTTGAACCAGATATTAGGTATGATCCATTAACATGTTTGTAATCTCTTTTCAGATATAGAATCTCTAGAGTCTCAATTCATCTTTGTATTTCTTCTACCACCTATCATGTCATCAACATAATTGATTTCTCTTTGTATATAACCTGCTAAACTTTCAAACTCCAAATTTTTTCTGTTTAGGAAATTCATCTTTCTAAACATTAATATACATCTTTTAAATAAAGCAGCATTGTTTGGGCAGATTAGCTCTGATTTTCTTGTTTCTGCTCCTATCCTCTGCTCTTCTTTGCCATTATTTCACAATGATCTTGCAGTATATTTGCAATACTCAAAACATGTTCCTTAATCCCCTCCCAAGAACTGTGAGGAATATATTCAAACCTGAGTACACAGCAACACACTAAGAAGCATATATACAACATAAAAGTTGGGTGTTTTATCATGTCACCTTCCTTCTTGCTATTCTTTTTTTTTCCAAAAAAATTTTGAAAAAAAAACTTGAGGGTGAAAGAGAAAGTTTAAAAATAATTTGTAATTCTAGTGGATCTTAATATTTAAAGACTAGTTGAAAACTAAGTTTATGTCAGTTTCAGAAAGATTCCACAGATATTTAGAAAAAGAAAAAAATGTTAAGAAGAATTGCTTCATTACAGATAATATATGTATGTAGAGTAGCAGACTGTAACATATTCACCTCACATTGTTGAGAGTAAGCAACACCCATCCACCAGTTCACTTACAAGTGCTAAGTGTAATGCACTGATTTAGAGTTTCTTTTGCATTTAGTTTGCTACTTTATTTTTAGCTTTATAGCTGCATAATCACCACATGCCTATTACTGTGCATACTTGAGAAACTTTGTAATTAAAAATGAAAAATAAAAAATACTTTGACTATTTTCTTCCCTGTGATTTGATGTCACCTGTATTCCTTTTTTTTTTAATTAGAGAAGTTGTGAGTTTGCAAAACAATCATCAATGAAATACAGGATTCCTGTGCTCCACCCCACCACCAATACCTTGCATTAGAGTAGAACGTCCATTACCATTGATGATAGGACTTTCTAAATAATTGTACCATTTTTTAACAGTATTTACATTTGTTACAATTGGTTAAAGATTATTAAATAGTTTTATCATCCATTATTTACATTATTTGTATTTTTCCTATATACCACCTTATTATTACCATCTTGTATCAAATTTCTTAAAGGCTCACAAATATATTCCTTTAAAGTAGTAATTTTTCATTTGTGACGTAAATGATGAATTGGTGGATAAAGAATTTAGGCCAATTTATTAATATGAATGCCTGTTGTGAATGGTGAGTTGAACAATAGCAAAGTGGATATTATTGACTTGGATTTTAGTAGAAATTAAAGGAAATTCTGTTCATAACTAGCAGAATGATCTTCAACTATAACTCAGTGAAATTATGTTTTCTCCAAGCTTTCATGATTTCCATTTACATGTGTGTGCCTAAATCCAAATGGGCATGTCAAGTTGACATTGAGAAACTCTTCCAGTAGAAAATGATCCCCGTACAGATAACATGAAACCTGGGGAATGGGGCTGGGGTAGGAGGACCCATCTGTGAGAAGAGTGGTATCTTTTATACTGTAAAACACAAGACCTTAGAGATGAATTTACCAACTCTTTAACAGATTTTGCATTCTGTACATAAATATATTGCAAGGCAGTATACCCAATTTTAGACAATTTTGGTTGTTACTGTTCTTAATTTTTTTATTAATCCAATTGTTAATACCATGAATTTTTATTACTTAGCCTGAGACTCTGCAGTCATGTAGTCATCTAAGCCACTTTGGTTTATAGGTTTCTTCTTGAATGTAAAAAGGGCATATTTTCTTTCCAAGTGGAGTGGGTAGAGATTATGGATCACCTTTGTGGGTAAAAGTCTGTTTATTTTCGCCATAGCAATGGGGTTAACGTTCTTGCCTGCTCTTGGTCTTTCCTAATCACTAACTATTGATAATTATGGATAGAGTCCAACAAATGGTTGTTGAACAAAGTATAATTCTTAAGGTTATAATTAGGATCTTAGTAATCATCATTTGCCCTAGAGATTAATTTAACCCTCAGAGAGCAAGATCTAAATCCCATCTTCAACGAATCTTTTGTCTTGCTGAAAAGATCTCAATTTTTTACAAAATTGCTCTCAATTCTAAAGAACATGAATGTTCAATGATGTTGATGGAATCTGTTATATATTTTTAGAATTTTAATCCTAAGGAAATGCTAGTTAAACTAACTTTCACAGATTTCTTTCCCATAGAACTTCTCATAGTTTGACTTTATTACAGTAGACTGTGTGTCTCTAAGAGGTCGGATATGGTATAGAGATTTCCCATTATTATCTGATGAAGGAACTCTTGTCTTTTCTCGCATAATACCATCATGCGATGCACTAGTGTTTTCTTAGGAATATAATTTAATGAATATTGTTCTAGAAAATGATTCATATTATACAATCTATATTTAAAAATAACTTTTCAAAATATCTAAGAAGTTTTCCCAGATTCCAATGGTTTCCCAGAGTTGACTTAATAATTTCCCAATTTATGTGTACATCATAACAATGTAATAATACATCACCCATTTCGAAAGTATTTATTTACATTAATTCCTGTGCAAATGCTGATATTAACCCCCTTCTTTTACTCATATTTAAGTCTCCAGAACAAAGCAATGGATAATATCTAGTGGATAATAAATACATTTTAGATTTGGGTGGAAGCCTCTATCCAAGGAATATGCCTAATGATATGAATTTAAATAGGTAGTTCATCCTTTTATAGTTGACTATGATGGCTATTTTTTAATCAGTTTGCCCATTTTCAATTTAAATTAGTGCAAGAATGAGATTAGATTACATGACATTTAGGACTGATGAACTATTTGGTTCTGTAGCTTCCATCTCTAATGCGGGAAGATTAAAAAAGGGAACAAAAGGCCAAGAGGTAAAAGAATTTTTCTGAGTTCTGTTAAAAAGAGATCTATAACCCTCCTTAAATATCTTTAATTATAAAATATAAAAATAACAAAGAGCATTGGCAACAAAGGATGGTTAAGAACTAGTCTTGGACATTGGGCCAAAGAAATATTTAGTGTTATCATATTTCAATTAAGATATTTTGTATACCTGTTATACAATAGTGTCTGTGTGTTAATTAATCTTAACGGCCTTTAGAAAGCCAATTACCTAGCAGGTTCACACACTGGAAATATTCTCTGAAAAGAATGACAAAGTGCAGCCATAGATATTTAATAAAGATGACAATGACAGGAAACATGGATAAAGATATAAATTAATGAAGGAACAATACTTTTTTTTTTCACTTATTTCTTTTTAGATATCACAACATTTTTTAAAGCTAATATCTGTTTAGAACTGTGAAAATGCTCAATTTCACTGATGTGACAGAGTTTATTTTTGGAGGATTAACCAGTCATCAGGAATGGCAATTTCTCTTCTTCATCATTTTTCCCATGGTCTATATTATCACCATTGTGGGCAATATTGGTATGATCATGTTAATTAAGGTCAGTCCACAACTTCACAGCCCCATGTACTCTTACCTCAGTCATTTGTCATTCGTTGTCATTTGTTTTACTTCCAATGTAACCCCTAAGATGCTGGAAAACTTGTCATCAGAGACCAAAACTACTTCTTATGCCAGTTGTTTAGCACAGTGTTTTTTCTTCATTGCTCTTGTCCATGTAGAGGTCTTCATTTTTTCTGTGATGGCCTTCAATAGATACATGGCAATCAGTAACCCTTCTGCTCTATGGCAGTAAAATATCAAGGGTCGTCTGTATTCGACTGATATCTTTCCCTTACATATATGGTTTTCTGATTAGTCTGGCAGCAACACTATGGACATATGGGTTGTACTTCTGTGGGAAAATTGAAATCAACCACTTCTACTGTGCAGACTCACCTCTCATAAAATGGCCTGTGCTGGGACCTTTGTAAAAGAATATACAATGACCATATTTGCAGGCATTAACTTCACATATTCCCTCAATGTAGTTACCATCTCTTATCTGTTTATTCTCATTGCCATCCTACGGATGAACTCAGCAGAAAGGAGGCGGGAGGCCGTCTTCACCTGTGGGTCCCATCTGACAGCTGTTGTCATATTTTATGGGACTCTTATCTTCATGTATCTCAGACGACCCATCACTGAGGAGTCTGTGTAGCAGGGGAAAATGGGGGCTGTGTTTTATACCACAGTGATTCCCATGCTGAATCCCATGATCTACAGTCTGAGGAACAAGGATGTGAAAGAGGCCATGAGCAAAGTGCTCAGCAAACATGTTGAACAAAACAAAATTTAGTTGATTTTGTCTTCTATGCTTCAATAATATTTGCTTGTCAACACATTCTTGTCTAGGACATAGGAAAGTTATGCTAAAGACTTGTGTTTTGAAAGAGATACTCAAATTGAGAGAAAAAATAGTAGATTGACTCATTCTTGCTGAGGTAAGTAGTATTGGTTAATTAATACCACTAAATAGTACAATTGAACATGTTTAAAATGAGAAATTTTGAGTTGCATAAATGTTACAACAATAAAAAATTTTAAAAAAGATAATTGAAAAGATGTTCAAATACTAAGCTAAAATCGAAAAACTATTTTTCTTATTAAAAATGTAGTGGATGAATTTTAGAAGTAGTTATAAATTTGCCTATTTAGAGGGTAATTTGTGGTGGAAAAATTAACATACTTAATTATGTTTCATAATATGATATAAAAAATGATAGCCTCACTATTAGCTATAAAATTGTTTAATATTTCTTTCATTGTAAGGTGAGGTAGAACTCTTCAGAGATTTCCACTTTCAGAATAGCAAAACATAAATTTAATTATTTTTCCATGTCTTGGTGTTTCCTAAGAGACATACCATGTTAAGTATGTCTCTTTACAGATTGCAGTACCTACAATGTTTTAACCATAAAGATGCCAGATTGTGCATTTCTCACCTGCTCTAGCCAAACTGGTTTTGACCCACAGGCTGATGGAATAGCATGTAGAATTAGTAGATATTTGTGTCATTATAAAAGCATGGCTTTGCAGGCTCTGCTTAACAAATTAAATTGATAATTAGTTCAGAATATGTTGCACATCCAGAACTAAGATATGGTTCCTAATTTCTATGATTATTTTTAAATTTGAAAAAAAAAATTTGTTGTGAACAGTAATTTCCTAACATAATATTAATATAGTTTGCCATCCCTTGTACCTAATTTCTTAAAGTACAAGCTTGAGGCAACACTACAGTTCCTTAAAGTCTATATGACCTCAGGCAAATCAATCAATCAGAAACTCAATCAATCACCTTTGGTTTTGGTACAGATAATAAATAGCTAATGAAATGTAATTAATGCATTTATAATTGCACAGTAAATAATTACAAATTTTTCTTCAATGATGCAAATATAAAACCAGATTGGTGCAATGTGAGAAGAGCCATTCTTCTTCACCCTTTGTTGAATTTTTATTTTCCTCAAGGAAAACCAGAAACATATGCTCTCATTTCCACTCACACACATACACATATAGCAAAGACAACCTTTTGAAAACCATTTGTAAATGCAGATGAATTGCCAATTTAGATTAAATTGCAATATTACTGTGTATATAGTTGCAAAAATTAAAACCTTTAAGGACTTTAAGAATTAACTTATTTAATTTTACTTAGGGGAAAATATTTAAGTAATTTATTTTGGCATAAAAACAAGTTACTTGCCATTTATTGGAAACCATTGACATGTCAAACTGAGTACTGATTATGAATACATTTCAAAATATAGTTTTAAAGCATTTTAAAACTTTGTAGTATCTTGGCTGGTAGATTTGGATCATCTTCATTTCCTCATTTTTCAAAAATGAAATACTTCCTACTAATAGTTTTGGAGAGTCAACATTATATAAGGAAAAATGATGCCAGGGTCTGTGGTTAAATAGTATTACTGTTTTGAATTTTCAAATTTCAAATTAATTTGTGGGTGATCTTGGACAGGTCACTTGCATCACACCCAATTTTGTCAGTTGTAGTCTCTAATCTCCAAGACCTTCTGATTTATAATTTCCTTGGGTCTAGATTCTTTTAGCAGAGCTTAAAGTGATTTTGCCATCTGCTAAAAATTCAGAATACTTCTGCAAAATATATTTTTTAAATTGATGGCATTGTTATAATTATTTTTACATCTATCAGCTTAATTATATTTAGGCATCCCCAACCTTTAACTATGGAGCCCCTTTATCTCTCCCTCAGCCTCTCTGTCTTGTCTTTCTCTCTCTGATTCTTTCTGTTTATCTCTCTCAAACACACACACATACATACACACACTCAAATATTTTCTTCCTTTCAAATTTAGATTTTCTTGAGAGAGTAAGTATTGTCATAATACTCTGATGCAATAAGTTCACCTGATGGATTTTCTCATAATAGATGGGCAGGAACACAGGTAATCAGAGTACTTGGACCTTGAGTGATGCAAAAGAAGCTTTACCTGAAAACAGTTCTGCCCATAGTTTCCCAGACTAAATAAAGGCACTACATAGTTTACAGTTAATGAACAACCTAGGTTGCCAAACTTGTTCTTTCACTCGCTCACATTGTAAACTTGGTCAAAAAATGTAAGTGCATATTTACTTTATAAAGTTCATATTTTATTCTTCAAAATGGGGATAACATTTGTCACAACTCCATAGAGGTGGTGTGTTAATACTTGTTAACTGCTTAGAGCTATAACTGCACAAATGAGTCCATTTTTTAGTGCTTCATATGTCGCTGACACTGGGCTGAGAGTTATCCTTTATTTATCTCATAACCACATCACAGGGCAGAATTTTTCCATTCCACAAGTGAGTAAATTGAAGCTCAGAATTATGTTACTTGCCCATGGTCACAATGTTAAGGTGGCAGAGCCAAAGTTTGATTTCAGAGCTGTTTCATGTCAAAGGCCATGCTCTACTACATCCAAGAAAAGTGTGAATGTAGGGGGATAAATTCTTTATAATACAATCTATTACTTCACCAGTGACCTCTACTCGAATTCATTCTCCCCAAATGTTGTGAGGTGATCCATACTTTTGAGACATGTATCATCTGTCAAAATTACTTTGCAATGCATTGGACATAAATTGCTGAGATCATTTATCCTGAAAGCTGGTGCTTAGTAGAGACATAGCAACACAGGAAAGAAAGTGATTCAGCAAAAGTTTGCATGACACTAACCAAAAATATTTTCTTGAGATGCATGGTTTCCAAGTGTGGCGATAAGAGGACAGAACCCATTTGAAAGTGGTAGACAGATGATAGCATGATGCCAAGAATTTTGATCTCTTGATTTTATCATAAGAATTATTATTCCAATTAATGCCACTTCCCTTATCCTACCCCTGAGATATTTCTAGAATTTTAATTATTATTCCTTTGTTAATTATATGGATGGTTCCTTAGGGAGATGCTCCCAATTTCTAAGACTCTAATTTAAATGTTGAGAAATTACTCATTTACTGTTCTCCTCTGTTGAAGGTAAGCCTACAAGTTCTAAGCTCTGAAATTCAGGTTAATGCAACACAAGCACTTTATTTTAATCCCTAATTGAAAAGAAGATGAAGACTTTATCCTTGTGTTTATTTGTTAACACAATATTTTACTGTGTGAAGTTATACTTCTGGCATATTTTCATATTTTTATCCATAGTGTAATCAAAACTATATAAGAATGAGCTCATTATAATGGGCATTTACAAAATTCTTCATTTCCTATTTTTTCTCCTTTCACTGCTCTTTACACCTAAAGACCATTGATTTTCACATTGTTGTTTTAAAATATGTATGAAAAGATTGGATAATATTGAGTCAGTATGAATGTTTAGACCAATGATTGTTCCTCACTGTTTTTCTCCAAGAGGAATGCTCAAATTGTTAATACGAATGAGTCTGGATTTTTAAATTTTATATTCCATCCTCCTGAATGTCTAGATAGATGATATAGTGTGTAATATGTAATAAAAAGTACTTAGTCATCTGGTCTTAGGTTGTTGGACTCACTTAACTTTGGAGAGAATGGGGAAGCAATGTTCTCCTATGTCTGTAGCCCAGCCTGCATTGGGGAGAATCATGCAAAGCTCAGCTAGTCCGTCAGGGACAAACTATCAAAAGGATAACTTTCTCCTATCTGGAAGGGCAATCAAACTGAATTTTAAATTAAAATAACTGGAATAATAGAATAGATTTATTGAAGAACCTGCCGTATGAATTGGTTAAGTTTATAACACAAGAGCCAGCTTATTGGTTTGCATCACAATCCTATCAATCCTGCCTGACTCAGGGAGGCTCTGGATCACTCAGTGTTTCAGTTTCCTAGTTTGTCAAATGGAGATGTTATTAGAACCCGTTTCATAGCACCTTTGCTTGCAAAGGGCTTAGAATGCAGTCAGTAAGTTAGCTATTCTTCATATTAAAAAGCTGCTGTTACTGCCACTAGAAAAACTGTTTTAAGAAATAGTTTTAAAGTACTGGAATTTTTAATGTGCTTCATCAAGCTGATCTAAAGATCAGGAAGCTTTGAAAATTGTATTTATGATTATTCCTGAATATCTGTTTTTTATATTTATATAATGACTATGCTAGGTAGCATAAGGGATTCCAAGGTGAATGAGACAAACTCTACCAGAGAGCTAATGATTATTTGTAAAGGAAGAGAAATTCACACACCACACAGGAACTGAGGCAAAATTATAGAATGGGCTGGAACACTGATCTTCTTTTATGAGAGATACTATTAGCTTGTATTTCTAAGATGCTTAATATTTCATATAATATTTTATACTTAAAACTATATAGTAGTACCATTAACCCAATTCAAGCTCAATCAATTAGAGAATCATGGGTTCATGCTACCAAGGTTTTTACATAGGAAAGTCCATGAGCTTAGCTCTATTTCCATAGTCTACAACTCTCATCTGGCTATTTCCACACTTGAACCAAAACAGATAAGCTACACTTATGGAAATCTGTAATAAGGAGAAACTTATATCAGAACTAAAACTTCAGTGTTTTTAAAATTATATACCCAATTCATTTTAAACATAGTATTTTTATTTTTCATATTAAGCATTTTAAGGATAAGAAAGTAGTTCATATAGATTAACTTCCCAAGTGTACCCTGCTGCTAAGTGAAGGATCCATGATATGATCATAAAGTTCATAAACTTTTTAATACACAGAGAAATCTTTCTAGCAATGCTCTTTTTGAACATTTCCTCTTTTGAACTTTTCATCTTACTTCCCCCATATTTCTACATAGCTGGCTACTTCACACCAGCTCAAAAGCTCCTTCTTTGGAGAAAACTACCATATTCTCTCCTTTGTTTCCCACCTTATTAACATGCTAAACTTTTGTCACATCTGTTCCTACTTTAGAAAATATCTCATTTGTTTACTTGTTTATTTCTCTTCAATTAGAATGAATTATGATGATAGCTGGAATGTGAGCTGTTCACCCTCACGTTTCCAGAATTCAGAATAGTTTGGAATATAATCTAAAAAATATGTTTTGACATATGTTAGTTATCCTTGATGTTTGTAGAATAAGTGAATGAAACCAATTATAAACAAAGGCCCATTTATATATCACGGAGTGTTAAGCACTCAAACACTATTATTATGGAGAGCTAAAATTCCCAGGATGATCCTAATCCTACAGATACTTCCTTAAGCACTCAAGGCACATTTTTGCTTCTTACAAGAAGCCAAGTGGGGAAAATAATGTTTGGAGATATTTTCTTTGTAATGACATTAAATTGGGGTTTGAATGGTTAGGGGTGGTATTGTTTCTGAAAACTAGTGGAGCCTAAAATGAGCCACTGTAATTAGTAAAACACATCACTGATGTGTTACCTCAGTATATTTATCTATTGTTACATTTTGATAGTGGTGCTTAGCGATTGATACACTTGTAGTTAACTTTTCTGAGATAACTAGATAGAAAGAGTTTATGCTGTTAATTCCCTCTTACCTCATCCCTGCAGGTGGTAGCAATCAAATCAGAATAACGTGTGGCAAAGTAAAATAAAATATGAGGCAGAATCTCATATTTTGAAAGCATATGATAAAATAGTTTGGCATAAGGTAGGATAATTATGTCAGTAACTAGACTGCAAAGCCAATATATTAGTTCATTGTCCCATAAAATTATACAGGAAGAGCTTACCTTCAAAGTCATGTAAAAATAGGTAACATCACATGTATTTGCATTTTTGTTGACATTGAGAGTCACTATGATACATGGAAACAATATTGGATGGAGTGTCAAAAAACTTCCCTTGTTTCCTTTCCTGTTTTTTGCTAATTAGCTAGCTGACCTTAGATTTATATTTTAACCATTTCTGGGTCTCAGGTTTCTTTTCTATCAAATAATATATTGGAATTGGTTTAGACATTTTCTTGCAACTCTCAGCCTGACTTTTGTCATATTTGTACTCTCTGATTTTAAGGTATGCCTATCGTAATAAACTAGCAAAGATATAAATTCCCAATTCTAGTACTATATATTTTAGTAATGAGTGCAATCTGTTTTATGGATAAGAAACTGAGAAAAGACAAATGGTAATTGTCTTTAAGACATATTGAAGGTAAGAATTATGCCTATATTATTTCACTCTTGAACGTTATGCATAATCTGCATTGTTTTCTAAATGATTTGAATAAGAATAAGGATAAATGTGACTGAAATATTTCAGCAATGAAAAAAATCTCTTCATGTTTTATCTTTCTCCATAAGCAATACAGACTGGGTCTATGACAGGCAATGGCTAATTTCACAGATGTGGCAGAATTTATTCTACTGGGGTTGACCAGTCACCAGGAGCTACAGGTTCTCCTTTTTGTTGTCTTCCTAGTAGTTCACCTGGTCACTCTGTTAGGGAACATTGGGATGATCATTTTGATCAGCATCAGTCCCCAGTTTCAGAGTGCCATGTACTTTTTCTTGAGTCATTTGTCTTCTGTAGATGTGTGGTTCTCATCCAATGTGACCCACAAAATGCTGGAAAAGTCATTATCAAAGACAAAAACCATTTCCTATGTGGGTTGTTTGGTACAATGTTACTTTTCATTGCCCTTGTCCTTGTGGAAGTCTCCATCTTGGCAGTGATGGCCTTTGATTGCTATATGGCCACCTGCAACCCTTTGCTTTATGGCAGCAAAATGTCTAGGACTGTTTGTGTTCAACTAATCTCAGTTCATTACATCTATTGATTCTGTTAGTCTAATATGCACATTGTGGATGTATGGCTTATACTTCTGTGGGAATTTTGAAATCAACCACTTCTATTGTGCAGATCCTCCTCTCATCAAGATTGCCTGTCGGGGAGTCCACATCAAAGAATACACAATGATTGTCATTGCTGGCACTAACCTCACATATTCCCTTTCGATGGTCCTAATCTCTTACACCCTCATTGTAGTAGCTCTGCTGCGTTTGTGCTCTGCTGATGGGAGGAAGATGGCCTTCTCCACCTGTGGGTCCCACTTGACAGCTGTCACCATGTTTTACGAGACCCTCATATTCATGTATCTTGGGCAGCTGACAGAGGAGTCTGTGGAGCAGGGGAAAACAGTGACTGTGTTTTATACCACGGTGATTTCCATGCTGAATCCCATGATCAACAGTCTAAGGAACAAAGATGTGAAAGAGGTGGTCAACAAAGCAATCATCAAGACAAACTTGGGGCAGTGAAACTGCAATATATATTATTGTGGTATATTGGTAAATATTATTAATGATAAGGTAAAAAAGTCCTTTTTCACAAAGGACTTTTTATAGGCAACTCTTTCTTACACTAATAGGTTCAGTCTAACACAATGATGCCTTACACCAAGAATGGAATCTAATGACTCAGCAAGCTTTATTCTACATATGCAATGATTTTAATACACCTGACATTGTTTTAATAGTTTTAATAAAACTAGTGCCTTAATACAATGATAGCACATGTCTCAATATACAGTGTTTGTTAGCAAACAATGTTTGTGTTGTAATTATCTGTTTTTCCCACCCTTTGACCTTGTGCATCATTTCTTTTCTGTGTCTAACTGATTATACTTATATTAAATTATCATGCTGATCCCAGCAATGCAAAGATATTGGTGTGGAGCAGGAAAAATAACTTATTTATGCTAACATAATATAGTTATGTTTAAATGCAGGTCGGAGCTGGTAATGAAATGGACTTTGTGTACCAGCCTTGTCCTGTGTACCCCCATCCCCTGTTTTTTATTGGGATAGTTTAGAATAAGGGATCTAGGTCAGAATGCCTGGGATGAGTCTTTGTTTTACCACTTCTTAACTATTTATCCTTTTAAACTTTTTATTTAAGTTCTCTGATGTTAAGTTTTGTTATCTGCAATGGAGATGCGATTATTATCCTCTTTAGAAGGCTTTTATGAGGAATGAATGTAAATAAAATACTGCTTGGCACATAGCTGGCTCACAGGAAATTCTGGGCATCATTTTTATTATTCATGTATCCATTTTTCCTCCCTACACAAGTATATATGTAATATTTAGAGTAAGAGTAAGTCTACTTCATCCAATCTATTGATAATCACATTTGTTTTGTTGAGTAAATTATACTGAGGGCTCTTTCTTTCTTGTGAATTTTATCATTTTTACTTAATGCCATGACCTCCATTTCTATGAAACTGTAATCAGGTAACAAATATATGAAGTAATGTTGAATTAAAGTAAAGATGGTCAGGTTTGTCTAATTTTGCAGAGTCTTGCATCATTACTCTACTGATTATAAGTGCCTGTGCTTTACTTTTTGTTTGAGATGTCTGAGAGTTTGTGTTCAAGTTCAATTCTAATTATCTCTAACCCAGTCATCCAAGTAGAGAGTAGATAAATTTACAGATTCCTGAAAGGTGGTATTGGAAATCTGTGTTATTTCATGACACTGATTTTTTTCTGGACATTTCTTTTACAATCATTATTGGAAGGAAACCAATATTTTTATATTCTTCATCTTTGGTAATTACCACTTGGAGCTTTCAAATTTTATGAAAGACCCTCACAACAATTCTGTTATAGTTTCTGGTCATAGACATAAATCTTTTTAAGATAATTCTCTTGGTAAGTGGCAGAGTCAGGATGAAATCCATGTAAATCTTACTGCAATGTCTGATATGCTTCCTACATTAATCAAGAAACTGTAAATGAAGGATGGAATCAGCTTTGATTCCTGAGCTTTGTGAGCACCACTTACGTAGAATTTAATAATGTTAAAGCTACTGTGAATCTTTTGTCCACTACTCAGAGATGTTTTTTGAGAAGCTTATGTGAATGAACTCAGAGATATTACCCAAAAACCCTTTGCCAGCAAGTGGTAGAAAAGAAATTTGAACTCAAGACCATCAGACTTCAAATGCTAGCTTTTTTCTAGACTGCTATGTTGTCATATATTGAAATACAGACATGTTCTGATTGCTAGTCATGCCTAATTTTTGACTCTTGAACTTTCTGGTGAAATGAGAGCAAAAATGACAGAAAGAATTTTAAAAAATAGTATCAAATCAGGGGATGAAAGTGGTTATATGTAACCCTGAAACACACTGCTAACATGTCTTCATTTTGTCTACTATCAACATGTCCGCATTTCCTGGGTCACTAGAACCATTCTAATACCTGTTACATTACATAGTTCATAGAGGAACAGTCATCTCATTCAGCAAATTGATTAAATAAGAATCCATTCATCCTTCTATTTTTCTTAAAAAAGTAGTTGTTTCACCTTAAAGCCATAGGCACTACTCCAGGTCTCTTACTAAAAGCAAATATAATTGGAAAAGAGATGTGTTAAAACAAAACTAGAGTGCTAGGTTATGAAACTCAGTAATAGGCCATAACCACATCTCACAAGGAACAAGTACTTTGGCCTGGGAAACCATAAGAAGAAAGATAGCCACCCTCTTTCTCTCTCTGAGTCCACATGGGTTTGTTTCTCTTGCTTGAGTTTCTTTATTTTTCTTTCTCTATTGACCAGGTTTCTGTTTCTTGGTGCATAGGGAAGTCTACAATGGAAGCCTCAGTTCCAGATTTCATTTAACCCAAGATTAATCAATTCCTAAAAAGTCCTGCTACATTCTATAATAGAGTGGAAAAATCCCTAGAGTACACAGGCAGTGCCTAACAAAGGAGGACAGAGCAATATGCCAGGCACTTGCTACTGATGCTTTTAATTATGAACCATATTCTTGTGAAATTGAAACAGCCTAGTAATATATATTGCCTAAATTTACTTCCTGAAAATCTCCTTGTTGCTCAAATGTGGCCTCTCTCTAAGCCAAACTAAGCATATAAATTCACTACCTTACCTCCTGCTTGGGACTTAACTCCTGGGGATGTTTCTCCCTGGTATCAAGCGGTTATGACCAAGTGCCAATTAACTATGTATATGGAAACAGACCTAGACTAAATGGGGGAAATATTAAATACAAATAAGTTTTTATGATTAAGAGATTCAAAGTGAGTCAGGAGGTGGTCATTCCAGAGGTTATTTTTGTGCACATCTCAGGAAGATCTCACGGACTGCCACCATTAATAGTGTTTTAAGAATCTAGACACTATAGACAGGGCAGACAACTCCAGGAAATTGGCACACTGTCAGTAGACCTTACCTTAGAATATATGATAACCTGTCTCTCCAGTGTATCATAGTTAGACTCATTTATAATTTTATGACACATGGTTCTTCTGCCTCTTTTATTTGAACCCATACTTAACATTATACCCATTAAATATATGTCCCAGAGACTTAAATCTTCATTCATATGCCAGTTGAGCCAAGAATCTCAGCAGAGTTGCAGCCAAAATCTTCTCTCCAGTTCATTGGATTCACCCAGGAAAACTAACAAAAGGATGATGATGGGCCACACCCATCCCTCAAAACAGAGGGAATCTATAACTGCAAATAAGACATTTCCATCCATCTGCCCGTAAGATCTAGTCGCACTCTCAATCAGAAGCAGAATGGGCATCACTATACCAAAATCCTCATGATTGAGGAATGAACAAACATAAGGTGCAAATGTAACTATGGACTAATGTAGACTTATTGTTATTCTAGTAATGGAAAAACTTGTAACACTGATATAAGGAAAGTGATCACCAGAGGTTCTGAGTGGAGGGAGATGGAAGAATAGGTATAACACGGGCATTTTTGGGACATTGGATTCATTCTGCATGACATTGCAATTATTGTATATAATATAAGCCATTATATATTTTTTCAAAACCTTTAAAATTGTGCAGTGCAAAGTGTAAACCATAATACAAACTACAGACCATGCTTAGTAACAATGTGTCAATATGTGCTCATCAATTGTAACTAACGTACCACACTAACGAAAGATGTTGTTAATGGGGGAAAGTGTGTTTGTGGGGTGGGGTAAATGGGAATCTCCAGAACCCTCACAGAGTTGGGTGAGGGAAGAAACTTATGCTTTATGGCCTGGTAACTGTAAGCTTCTACCCCAAATAAATACACTTTATAAAGACCAACAGATTTCTGGTATTTTGCATCAACGCCCCTTTGGCTGACTAATACATCTCCTATATTTTTGATTTGACGTTTCAGTAATCTAAAGCTTCTTTAAAAATAAAGAAAATTTTAAGAAAAAAAAGATTAAGCAATCAAGTGAGACTCGCTAAAATTATCAAAGTGCAATTTTAAGAACTCTTTTTTTTTAAAAAAGATACTTAGATTACATAAATGTTACATAAAAAATATAGGGGATTCCCATATGCCTCAGTTTCCACACCTTCCACATTATCCCACCTTAATATATTTACATAAACAAAGCAAAGCAAAACAAAAAAAAATAGCAAATGATTTAAATGTCACAATCTCTTCTAATGTATTGTTATATTTTGTTTATATTTGTCTTTTCCATTCCCTGTGTACTTCTTGGTTAGAAAGTTTGGTTTAATGACTTGTATTACCCTCTCCTAACAGTGTACCATTTAGACAGAAGTTTTAAGTTTTTAAGCAGGTGAACCTATTTATATTTTCTTTACTAAGTGTGGAAATGAAAACATTAAGAAGTCCTCTTAATATGCAACCTAATAGTTTGCAGTTTACTTTATTTAAGAGTTTATGTTTTAAAATGAAATGACATTAATTTGCCATATGGTCTGAGGCAAGGATCTATTTGGATATTTGTCCAAATTGCTAACAAAATCACCCTGACATTATTGGTAGGATAAGTTAACCTTTCCTTATTAATTCTATTTTTAAACTAGAATTTTAAAATATTGTTCTACTGATTAATAAAATTCAATAAAATTGACAAGCTTTTGTCTTTAATAAAAACCTTGGAGTTTTAAAAAACCTTGATAGTCATAGAGCATTTTTATATATCCTTTCTTTGTAAAATATATTTTTCCAGAATACAAGTAAAGTGTAAGTGTGCTGCTTTATAAAATTTCATATGCAGTAAAAATGAAAAATTTTGTATAAATCAGCCATTAGAGATTACTTTTGTATAAGTTTCAGTGCAGTTACCTTGTCTTCTTTCACATATTTTCATTTATTTTATTAAAATTAGACTCAAAGAGTATGTGGCAATTTACTGGATATGAATACCATTTTTTTCACCAGCAGCATATCAGGGTTTTACATACTATTTAAGATTCTTCACAAAGTATGTCTTTTATTTTTTTATTTTTTATTTTTTTTTTCATTAGTGAGGTACATTTATTGCAATTGATGAACACATTTTGGAGCAATGCCACTAAGTGTGGATTACAGTTTATCCTCTCTCTCACCCAACTCTGTAGGTTATGGCAAGATTTATAATGCTCTGTATCTGTCATTGCAATGTCACTCAGGACAATCCCCAAGTCCCAGAAATGCCCCCGTATTACACCTGTTTTTCCCTCTCCCTGCCCTCAGAACCTCCAGTGGCCACTGCCTCCACATCAATGATATGATTTCTTCCATTGCTAGAATCACAGTAAGTCTATAGTAGAATACTAGTAAGTCTACTTTAGTCCATGGTTCATTCCCCAATTCTGAGGATTCTGGGATGGTGATGTCCACCTCATCTCTAATTCAGAGGGGGCTGTGATCTCATAAGGCCAATGGATGGGACTCTCTTGCTTGCAGTTGTAGAGTCTTTTGGTTCCTTGGTATGGTGGTTGTGCATCATCACCCTCATGAATCTCAATGGAGTTGCAACATTTACTCTCCAGTTCATTGGTCTCATGTAGGACAAAGCATGCCTTTTAATATATGATTTTTTTCTAATTAGTAAAACAAGAATGCTATGATAAATTTCCTTATATTTTGTTTAGAAAGATCCAGTGTTTTAGCCTATCTAGCATCCAACTACTTTTTACTGTTACCGCATAGTGGTCTTCATCATCCTTTCTAATGCAAATTTCCTTCCAGTTGCTTCCCTATTTATATCCTTCCCCTCTATAGTCAATTTTGAACATGGTATCCGTAATAATCATTTTACAAAATAATTTAGGTGATCTCACTCCTCAAAGCAGAATCCAGATAAGGTGCTCATTTCATCCAAAGTCAAATCCAAAGTCCTTACAATGGTCCATAAAGCTCAACATAAACTGGCCCGTGTTAGTTTTCTGACCTCACCCACCTTATCCCACCATCAGTCTCGATCCTTCTAACTACACTGGCCTCAAACACCAGGGTCATGCCAGCCTTAGGCATTTGTACTTGTTTCCTCTACCTGGAATTATCTTTCCTCAGATATCTCTATGTTGCACTCCTCAGGCCCTGATGGTGGTGAAGTGTGAGAATGGTGGAGTCAGATTGTCAGTTCCGAACATTAGCTCTGCCCTTACATGCTATGAGGACTTGATTGGGTAACATATCTCTGTGTTTTGTTTTCATTATCTTTAAAATAGGAATAGTAAAAATAAATGCCTCCAATGCTGCTTTGAGAATTAAATGAGGAAAATTGTTGTTGCTGCATATAAATCCAGACATATATATATAACATATATATACATATTTGCAGACACTTTACTAAGTGCTTCTGATGCTTTATAACATTTGACATTTATTCAAACACTAATTGCACATTTTAATATTTTTAATCTATAGTGTTTTTTTGTTGTTGTTTTTTGTTTTGTTATGCATTTACACTTAAGAAAAATAAACTTCAATAGAAGGAAGAAGCAGTACCTAATGTCACCCAAGTTGTATAGATTAAAGACAGAATACAGGGCCATATCCTCCCACATGTATATTATTACTATTATTTGTTATTATTATCATCATCATCATATAATATTGTGTTAGTTATTATACAGACTTCTATTTAGCTATTTTTACCTTTTATTTCTAACTCCCAAATCAATTTGCCTGAGGCTTTTTTTAACCAAAATTTCGAAAAATTAATTCCTAATTTCAGTCTTTCATTTTATTTATAACGACAAAAGCATCTATGTCTATATGTGAATAATCCTTGGCATATGGCCTCATTTGTGTTCCATAAGTTTTGATATAAACATACAGATACACACACAGACACATGCACACATATGCAATTGTTTCCCTGATATGTTTAACTGCAAATTTGATTTCCTACTTAAAGCAACTTTATTTTTGTTTTTTTTCCTAGAGTAACTTCTTTTGATATCTTTTAATATAACCTTTACATGGTGGCCAGATTTTGTGGCCTGTTTTATTTCTAGAAAATGCTCATGTCATAAGTATAAGCTTTTATCATAATTTAGTTCATAATGCACACACCCAATGTATGGAGAAACCATAGAAACTTCTTCCAATTTCACATCTTGCAGTTATAGCCTGTGGGTAATACTTTGCCCAATTATTGCAGCTCACAGACCATCACCCCCATCCAAACTATACAGGCATGGCATATCCTACTTTGCATTGCTAGTATTTATATCTCAAATTTAAAATTTATATCCTATATCCACATGAGTAGGCTTTTGCTTAGTCAACTCGTCTGGATAGCTTTGTTCCGGGAAGATTAAATATCATTTAGCCTCCATTAATACATAACTTTCTAGCCATTGAATATGTAAAAGAAATGTTCAATTGTGATAACAGCAGTGGTTTGCTGCTGACTTTGGAGGATTTTAATCAGTGATTATATTCCCTAATTACTTGGTACAAATTCATATGCCATATTTCACCACAAAATTTAGTAGTTCTCAATTGTCTATTGCCCTTTTAGAAATAGATTTAATCTATTTCTAGTCAGGCTGCAAAAGTTCAGACTATTTGGGAATTTTTTTTTAAATGCCACTTTCTGGAACTACCATTATATATTGCTTTTAATTACATAATTGCTGATCACTAATTAAAGAGAAACTGAAACCAGAGTTTGCTTAACTGTGAATGATGAAGCTGTCTCTCTGGGTCTTGTTACAAAAGTCTTCATAGGAAACATAATTCCCTCTCCTAATTGCTATAAAGTGGGTCGATTTGCTAGCTAATCAGTTCCAAGGGGCCTTATTAAAATGACTGTTTTCTGAGCTTTTTCATGGGGACATATAAACTGAAACCAATCACAAGAATCACAGAGTTTCAAATTTTCATTAAAATTAATGAATACTCAGTTTGAAGTGCAGTGAGGTAATTATCTGTTTCCTCAGGGATGATGATTTCTTCTACCAAGAACACCTGCCTTTGAGAAACAAGATAGTGTCGTGAGAGAAGATTTCGAGCCAGACCTAGGTTTATGCCAGGCTCTTCCACTATCTATCCATGAACTTTTGGGATGGTCATAAACTCTGGGTCTCATTTAAGAAATGGGATTACCACATACAGCACAGGACTATTTTGAGGAATAAATATGTAAGGGACACTAAATAACTTTGCCAACAGCAAATTAATGATACTATGATTGTGGACAGAATGATAATGCTGACCACAATCATAGAAGTGGCTAACATTTATTGGGTGCTTATTCTGCATTGGGCAAGGTGCTAAAATATCTACGTACGTTTAGCACAAATCTTCCCAAGAACACTATGATGTAGGTAAAAAGGCCTTACATTTCAGGTGATAAAACAGAGGGTCAGTGAAGTTTAATTATTTACCTTATATCACAGCTGATGAGTGTGTTAGAATACAGATTCAGGGTGTTAAATGTAGAATGGGTACTCATAAATTCTTTTTTTTTTTTAGAGCAAAACATTTTATTATTAAAATAAAAACCTTTGTATAAAAGCACTACAGATTAAAAGGTCTGTTTACATGTATTGATTCAAGGTCCAATTAGGCATCAAACACTGAACAGGCCCAGCAGCAAGCCACACATGCAAAGTAGAATGGATACACAAGCACTCTACCAAAGAATTTGATTAATGAAAAAGTAAAAGGGGATGAGTGGGTAACATGAATACTGCCGCCCACAAAGTAAACTGGCAGTGTTGACAAGTTACAAACTTGTGAAAGTCACCTATCTCTAAAAAGGCATTACTCATTATTATAAAAAGCACTGAAGACTTGAAAATGAACCCTGTGTCCAGCTTATAATTTCTTCAAGAAAGCAAAAACTGCAAAGCACTGTAGATTAGTATTAGTATCAATTTTCTACATAAAACAGTCCAAGTTAGCGTGAAATTTCTCCCATAGGAACAGATATAAACTTTTCAAGAAGTACAATTATACTCAAGTTTTATACCAAGAATTTCAAGTTAGTCAACTCCTGAAGTATTGACATCCTTATTTCCCAGGATGTGTTTCCTGCAATGATTTTAAGTGTAACATTGGTCACAAATCTTTTAGATCATGATTATGTAAGGCAAATGCACAATTTAACCTCATGGTGGAAGAAATTAGCAACAACTAAGTCCCCACAGTGTCCACTTGTATAATAAGGACAGTATGTGGAATGCTGCCATGAGAACTGCCTGCATCACACACTCCACTTTGTCACAATCGCCAACTTTTTCCAAATGATTTTTAACCTTTTGTGCCTTGATTACTGTTAAAAATGTCAACAAGTATGAACACTGAATCACACGTTATTTTCACGTAACAATTTGGAGGGGGAGGGCTGTTCTCTGGAATTCAAAGGAGATACGGTTAGTGTGTGATACTACTGTACTTCTAATTGCTTGGGTATATGAAGGGAGTTTGGTACCATTTCTACACCAGTGAAATTAAAAGCACTTTCATAAAATTGTCATTTGAAAAGAATTCAGGAAATAAGTAGTGGAGAGAATCATTGGAAATAGGACAGTAGGATGGAGGAGAAGCAGAGGAGAAACTGCAGGAGGGCAAAGTATAACTAGTAATGTATCTCCATTGCATCCCAGAAAGTATGTCTAATGAGATTAACTTGATTTGAATTCCTTACAAGACAGACAGGTCATCAAAATTCTTAACTGGGGTTTCCATCAACTGACAAGTAGTGAATCTCCCAGATGTTCCTGTTTCAGACTTTTCAAGAATGCATGCATATTCCCAAAGCCATGGTATCTGGCTAAATACCCAAGGACCCCATTTGCACACCGTCCACCACACTGCCTATAGAAACTGCAGTTACAGATTCCACGACAAGGAAAATGACAGCTCGGATCTAGAACGGCATCCTTGACTTCTTCACCATAACTGTTTCGAAGGCAGGGACCGCAAAACTGGGCTCGAACACCCTGACAGTCTGGGTTTCGGCAGTTTTTTTTAGTATCAATAGTTTTCTGGCGACACTGATGACAGGTAGATCCCAATGAACGGTTGTATATCTTCTCTCGAGAGTGACTGCAGATGTTCTCCAACTTCCTCTGTAATTTCTTCCACTGAGTGATTCATATGTGTAAGGGTCATGGATCCTGGGCGACGATTTCTGGGTAAGTCATCTTCATTCACATGAAGATGGTCTTCCTCTTTCTCACCAACAGGTACTTATCTTCCTTTTCCTCCTTCTCCTAGTGGGAAAAGCACTAGAGGACCCAAGAACCCGTGACCTTGACCTGGTAAGGGGTCGAGCTCTGAGTTCAGCGTTTCTCCTAGAAGCAGCGCCTGGGAATGTGCGTCTGTGGGTGTCTTGGATTGTGAACTGGGGCCTAGTAGGGAACATCTTCCAGGGAGTGAGTCAGGGAAACTTTCTAATTTTGATAGGAGTTTTGCAAGCATTGCTTTGTTCTGTTTTATATTTAAAGCCCTTTTATCCAAAACTTTCGTGCCATTTTCATCTTATGAATCAGAACTGGCATCAGTCACTGAATTCTCTGAGGACTGAGGGGGGCTACTTTTTTGCTGACTGCCCCCCTGGTATTTCGCTTTGGAACTTCAGCGCCACCCGGAGAGTTCCGTGATGTCTCTACTGACTGCGTGTCCCGCAGCCTTCACTGCCTGGCTGCAGCTTCATTCCTTCCTGTATCTCATTCTCTGAGAAAATGCAAAATGATTCATCATCTCAGTCAGCATGAAAAATATTGGTCAGTTATTTATTGACCTCTGGTCTTGGTTTGGGTTTCTGTAAAACTCCACAATGTTCTAATACATCTTGCACTTCACTTTCTGAAAAGCCGCAGAAAGATTCATTATCAGAGTCCTCATAAAATAACATTTGCCAGTTCGCCACTGATATCTGACCTGAATTTAGGTTTCGTGTTTGCAAAATTATCAGAAGCGAAGCTGTCACAACAGTCATTAGAGGATGTCGAGGATTCCTTAGAAATCAACTTCATATGTCTGAATTTCTTGAAGTTCTTCTTTATTCTGAGATTCTTTTGTGAAAAGCGACAAAGGTCCATGCTGGCAGCGGGCGCCCATGCCTGCGCTCGGAGCGTGGAGAGCCCAGCAGCCACGCACGCCGCGGTCCCACCTAGCTGAAGCTCATAAACTCTGTGTGATCTCTCTCTCTATGCATATTTTCCAAAATTAATTTCCGTCTAAGATTCTCGACAATGTGTTATGATAATGTCTCTTGAAGTAACTAACAAAAATCTGGGATGCTCATGTTATCTGTAGTAGCAGCATGGATGTTACATTAGATAGATTAGATAGATAGATAGATAGATAGATAGATAGATAGATAGATAGATAGATACCTACATATATACATATAAAGATTCAGAGATACATAGATAAATAGATAGATGCACACATTTACATATATCACTAAATTGTTTTCCATATCTCAGCCAAAATCAACTTTTATTCTCCCCTAAAGAATCCCACTCCTCTTACTGTGAATTCCACACCATAACAACAACACAACCCAGGGCATAGTAGCTATAAACACAAATCTCTGAATGTCATGTGTTTTCTTTTTTCACTTTGAATTCCTTTTTTTCTATTAATTTTCCTACATATCAGTCTATTTTTATTCAATACATGGTATTTATCATGTTAAGCCACTGTAATTTGCTTAGCTAGTCCTTAGAGTGGTCATTTGTGTTGTTTCCAAACTTGCACTATTATAGCAGTCTTGACAGCCCCAAAGACTTGCAAAGTTTTCCTTTTAAGAACTTTTGCTCCCCTCCAACACAAGTACCATTCATTCCAAATAATCTTGATGGAGGGTCTTTTTGAAACTGCTATTCTGATTTATCCCTCTTGTTTATAAAATCTTTATGTTTCCCTCTAATGTAGGATTTTTCAAAACTCAGTGGTATAATTTATGACTATTTGTGAACTGGACCTTCATCTGTCTTTTAACTTGTTCTCCTCCTATTTCTCTCCTTGTTCCCAACAAACCTACCTCGCCTTCACAAACTGTGACCACATGTTTTGTCTTTACACATGCCATGTCACTAAAATATTTTCTGTAGCCTTTCCTCCATGTGCAATATATAATTCCTTCTTATCCTTCAAGTGCAAGTTCAAAAGTTAACTTCTTGGTAGAACTTTCCCCAAATTCACTCAATCTTTTCCTTACCTGACACCACCCCCCAGCAGAATGCTAATCAATCCTTTCTCATTGTAGCTCTTGTACCTTCCTTGTATCACTGTTATGTTTTTTTATACCATACTGTAACTCTCTCTATTTTTGTATCTCTCTAATGAGAGAGCTACCTGAAGTAAAGGACTATGACAGAGTATCATTTTGTCACTTTATCTTCAGTGCCTTTCATATATTTACAGCTGAGGTTATTATTATTATTAATATTACTTTAAATAAATAACAGACTAGATGAATTAAGCTATCTAAAAGAAAAATAACTAAGTAGTAGAATATTATCACTTTCACTAAATTTCTTAACTGTTTTTATTTAGTGTCTTTTTCTCGTTTGGATTTTACTGAGTATATGGCTGAGTTCAATATACACATATGAAATAGCCCACACACTGTTGTAAATGGAAATTTTTCTATTGTATTTCTAGTTTTCTCCAGTATAAAAGCAAAGCTGTTTGTGTTGAAATTTTGATATTCTAATTCAACGATTTCCTTAGATTTTACTGACCTATCTTCACATTATTCTTGAAATAGGTCTTTATTTCTTCATTAAAAAATATATGCTTCTTATCTTTCCTTGGTGCAGATTTGCCAGCATTTCTGATAATACTTTTAATACATATATACTGATATTTCAAACCCCAAACTCATACAAGTACTTACAATTCTTATCCTTTTTAAAAATTTATGCTAAATGAAGTAATTCTTACATAGTAAACCTTTTTAAAAACTTTTTATGATGGGCATTTTGAAACATAAACAAAATTAGATGGATTAATATAATAATCCTCCCGTATAATAAATGCCCAGCCCCAACAGATGTCAGTTCAGACATGTAAGGGTTTATAGCACAATATCCATGACTATACATAAGGAAGAGCTTAAAAATATTATTTTTATTGAAGACTGTGATGAGCTTTCATTCACCCATAACTGGAAGTTAAGATATAATTGCATGAATTTTAGGAGTCTTAGTTTCCTCATCTGTTAAAATGACCATGTTAAACTAGATGACCTCAAAAGTCTAGGCTGATGCAAATAACTAACTGTAAGACCTTGCGAAATTGAAAGCAAGTATCAAAACACAATTCCTTTTCCCATCTAATTGCAAGTTGTGTTTGTGTATGCTTAAATAATATTGTATAGAACTATCTTATTAAATGACAAGTTTATTTAATAAATATTGATTTACCATTTTTTTAAATAACAGCAACTCTGCTGGAAGTTAGAGACACAGTGGTGAGCAAAAAAGACATGGTTTCTACCTTCAAGGAGGGTCTCTTCGATTGAGAGAGACCCTAAAATAAATGGTCACACAAAGAAGCATATAATTGTAAATTGTGAGAATTCCTTCCAAGTAAAGGTTACATAGTGCTGAGACAATAGAAAGAGGAATCCAACAAAGTTCAGGTTCCAACAAAAGCTTCCCTTGGAAAATGACACTTGGCTTGAATTTTAAAGTAAGGATTCATAAAAAAGGTGGGAAACAATATTCTAAGTCTTGTTGCAAGAGGATACTTAGAACATTGGCTGAAGTGAACAAAAGCTGGAGTGCCTAGAACATCATGGAGTTGGAGGGAGACTAAAGCAGCATTGTTGCAGGAAGTCTAGGTCAGATCGTGCTGGCGTTGCAGACTATTGTATAGAACTTGACATTGTTTTAGAAATGTCAGCAAGTCAGTGAAACTTTTTGAAGTTGTGGGAACATTCAAGAGGGTCTGTATTTCAAAAGTTCATTGGAGATCAATTACAATGCTATTCTAACAGTCTAGAAATTATGTTATGTATGGCTAGATAGTGTCAGTGGAGGTAGAAGAGAAACATGAATCAGAACAATATGCAAGAGGTAAAATAGATATAAAATTTGGGAATTAAGAAAGATGAAGGGGTCAACGGTAAATACTAGCATTTTATTTGTATGGTATGTGGGATAGTTGTGCCATTCACCAAGATAAAGCACACGATACAAGGAAAAAATATTGGGACAGGAAATTGAGACTTGCTCTTAGACACATAGAATTAGTGGTGCCTATAAAGCATCCAATTTGAACTCAGTGTGGAGTATCTAAATATAAGATTCTATAACTGAGAGGAGATGTGTAAGATGAAGAAATAAATTTGGACTCAAAAATAATTGAAGTTGTGGACATTACCAAAAGGGACTGGAAGAATTAAAAGCTGAAAAGAACAGGTTGAAGTGGTAATCAGAAAGGTAGAAATAAATAAATAAATAAATAAATAAATACATAAATAAATAAAGGAAATGTGGTGTCATAAAAGAGAAGGAATGAGACAATGTACACCATTTTCAAATTCCAGAGGAAATGCAACTAAAAAATGAAAAAAAAAAAGTCCATTACATTTATCACTAGAATGATAACTTTCAAAGGGCTGACTTTAGTGGTGGGGAGGAAAGCTGGATTGGGAACAGTAGACAGTTCTTCAAAAATTTTGACTAATGCTGTGAGTTGTGTTTTTCATACACATGTATATACAAGCTTGTTTCACAATATGAAAAGAAAAGGACTTTCAGCAACAATAATAACACATTCTCTTTTTCAATTTTGGTTTAGAAAAAAAACATGAAGTGGGCCAATGGGAGCTCCTAATTTGCTCTGAAATTATTATCCTTTAATTTCTATAGGAATATCAAGAAATAAAAGTATTATTCATTACTTTATTATAATATGCAGACAGAAAATGTAGAGAAGCAATTTATTTTTTTTTAATTTTTATATATATTTTTAAAAGACACCTAGATTACATAAATGTTACACAAAAAATATAGGGATTCCCATATGCCCTACCTCCCACACCTCCTACAACCTTCCACATACACATCCCTCATTAGCATGGCACATCACCTGCAATGGATAAACACATCCTGGGGCTTTGCCATTAAGCATGGACCATAGTTCACATTGTAGACCACACTCTTTCCCACACAGTTCTGCATGTTATATGATGATAGAAAATGGCCTATATCTGTCATTGCAATGTCACTCAGGACAATTCCCAAGTCCTGAATAAGCCCCTGTATTACAACTGCTTTTCCCTCTCTCTGCCCCCAGAGCATCCAGGGCCACTGGCTCCACATTGATGTTGTAATTTCTTCCATTGCTTGAATCACAATATGTCTATACTAGAATACCAGGAAGCTCACTCTAGTCCATAGCTCTTCCCCCAATCCTGAGGAGTCTTGAATGGTGATGTCCACTCCACCTACAATTGAGAGGGGGTTTATATCCCATGGGGAAAATGGATGGGATTATCCTGTCTGCAGCTGCAGACTCTCCATTCCATGGGATGACTGCTGTCCATCATCATCTCCCTGCCAGATTTCCTGGGTGAGTCCATTGAGCTGTAGAGTAGGAGTTGCAGCTCCACTGAGATTCTGGGACCAGCTGGCACATGGACAGCCCAAAGACTCCAGTCTCTGGATGTATACCTACAAACTCCAGCACCATGTATAGGTTTGAAAAGAAGGGACAGATGAACCATGTGCAGGGAAGACATATTTGACTCCAACTCTGTCACTCTCAGGAGCACAAATTCCAAACTTCAGAGCTATCTGCCCTGACATAGGACCTGGGTGTCTCCAGAGCCCTCAGGAGAGCCTCTATATGGGGTGATATACACTTTGGAAGTCTATGAGGTCCTACTGAGATGTATGTAAGTGTTTCCTCTGGGATGACCTCCTGACTCACTTTGAAGTCTCTTAGCCATATGAACTCATTTGCCTTTACCTTTTCCCCCTTTTATTCAAGGTCTTTTTCCAGTCACATTGCCAAATGGCAATTGGTAGTTGTTGTAATTCAATGTGGAGTTAGACGGTGCCGGGAATTATCCAAAGAAAGATTAGGATTAGGGGACCTCACTCCAAGTGGAATGCAGGCAAGTTTATTTAAGCTGAAACTGCTTTTATACTACAAAGCTGATAACTAAAGTAGGGCATTCTTTGTTAGTTGGTCCTTTCTTGGTATGCAAGAGAGCTGCCTGTTCCTTCTTTCTAGATAGTCTTATGTGTATCTTTCTTAGGACAATAACTTCTTAGTGGTGAGTACATTTTGCTCTGTCTCCTCTTGCTTATGTCCGCAGTATGTAATGCCCTGGGAACATTTACCAATGTTTCTCTGCCATCAAGCATTCTTTCTAAATGCTTAACCTTTTATGCTTTGGCTCTCAGCTTCTTTCCAACATTTCCCCCCCTTTTGTTTTTGTCCAGGGTGACTGTGCCTGTCTTAGGTTGCCCTCCTCTGAAGGTCTTACCCATCACTGGATACCAGCCAAGCTCCATGGACAGGGGTTTGAGAGTTAAGGGTATTGAGCAGAATCAAGTTATTGGCATGGCTGGCCTTTTCAGCCCTATTAATGCAGGACAGCAGGGCTTTGCAAATGCCTCCTAATACAGTTAAGAGTAGCAGAGCACCAATGATCACCACACTGAAGTTAGCAAGTACAGAGGTTGATTTCCACCAATGTAAGGGGTTTATTTTATTTAATTGATCTGTCACTGATTGCCAAAATTCACTACCTGGAAATATAGTAAGTTGATTCTGAGATATGCTGAAAATCCTTTTTTACAAATCTGTGATTTCTATAGATAAATTTGTGTGGTGACCTATTAAATGATTTTTAACTTTTTCCCAATCATGCTCACTATTATTATATGCAATGGAGTAATGCAGTAGCTGCTTTCATTCCAATCACATTTAAGACTTTTTAACAGGTTTAAATTATATATTTGATTTCCTAAATGTACTATTGCAGTTTCTAAATCATTCATTCTATTATTCTACTCTAGATCTATATGTGATTGATTATGCCACATCTCACTAGCATTTTTATGCCATTCTTTAACATATTGTTGTGTTTGTACTCCTTGATGCAGGGCTGTGCCAGCAATGGCTGCAGTGGTTATAATGCTAATCAGTCCTAAAATTCCTGCTATTAAAAGTCCAATCAGTCTTTAAGTCTTTTTTTAAATAATGGTAGAGGAAATGCCACAGCAACTGGGATTCTGGAGACTGCTACCAGTGTCTGGTCATCCGAACTGGTAACCATAGTCCTTTTCTTCTTTTTGCTATAAAAAGAGTTTGATTTTCCTGCAAATATGAATTCTTAAGACATGTAAATAAAGAGCAATTGGAGCAGTTAATGCTCTTTTCACCAAAAGTTACTTTTCCAATGATAAAAACTATAGGATCTCATACACATACTGTAAGAAATTGAGTTGATTTTCTTTTTAAACTGGTAATATAAGTTTTACTGCCTTGCCATTCAAAAATTGGGCCAGTTCTTCTTTTTAAACTGGTAATATAAGTTTTACTGCCTTGCCATTCAAAAGTTTGGCCAGTTCCCAAAAATAATTTCCACAAATAATTTTTAGTTTTGTTAAGTTAGTGTCCCATAGTTGTGGGATAAATTTTTCCTGATGAATCCAATTTATTCTTATGATGTCAACCAAAATTCCAAAAATAATGATAGCTTTCATTAGTTGTTTTTGTTGAATTACTAATTCTCCAATTCATGGTTATGTTTACATTAGGTTTCAGTATCCCTATAAGGGCCCGATTCATTACAATTCCATAGGAATCATTAAAGAGCACAACCTCATATGAAGCATGGCATGTATGCCATTTATCACTTTGTACTATGATTTTGGGGCTATATATATGGATCGATGGATCCTGTGCAGATAGGTCATTCAAGAAAAGGCAAGGTTAAATTTTCAATAAATTTCCCTTCCTCCTCAGGTTATAGAGGAAGGCAAGAATCAAGGGGCCCAGGAAAATGAAAAGGCTGATTAATATAAACAGGATAGTATTTGTTCCCCCAATTTAACAATTCCAAAAGGGGTGGATTAGTAATACAAGCCCAATATATATAATTATGTAAAGTTGCACTACTTACAACTGTGGTGGTCAAAGTAAGCATAGCAAGGAATAACTGTGTTAGAGTGACATTTTGCCTTTTAAAAGTTACCACCTTCTCTGCTTCTTGTGTCAGCTTCTTCAGCTTGTTCATGTCCAGGTTTCAGATGCCTGGACAGGACCCAAAGCTGGTCTCCTTTATCTATAAAGATAAGAGCAAAACCTCAACCCCATATCCTAACTTAACTTCTGCCTTCTCCCATTGATTATTATCTTCATTCTTCTAATAAACTGCTTGTTTAACATATGTTTCTGTATTTTTGACTGATTTTTGCCAGAAATGCTCTGCTGCTGATGTATCTGATTCTGACCTTTGGTTTAAAAAAATTATTGTAAATAATGCTTGATATAATTGTTCCACCTCACCATTTCCCCCTTTTTGTTTTTGTAACATTAATTTCAGGATGTGATTACTTTTTTCAACAATAGTTTGACCCTTGAGGTTATTTGCTTGGGTAAGAGAATTTTGGAGATGTTTATAGAGTTATGTTAGAAGTGTTTTTGAGGGGGCTGCATTGAGGATAAATACATGCTTGTGGGAAAGCAGAATGAGTAAGGCGTAAAGCCTTAAAGACAATATTGACACATGGTGGGTGTATTAAACATTTTTTGTGGCAGGACTTTTTATTGATATTTAGTTAGTTTATTTTTGTTAATAATTGAAAGAATATAAAATAAGTCAAGGATTGTTCATAAACAGGGGTTTAACTGTTATATTCCAATTTTGTATGATAGGTATACATACATTCATATGCTTACCAAACCAGGGGACATACTGATATACTTGGCTTATTTTTGGCTAGAGTCCTGGATAGATACAAGATAAATGTTAATATGTATATTTAGTTTAATAGGCTTATAATGACAATTACAGTGAGAAACATAATTAACATAATCAATTAAAAGATTAAGTTAATATTGAACAAAGTTACAGAATGACAGATAAATAGAGCAATTTTATATATATACTTACCAATATTTAGCTTTTAGCTGAGAAGTGTTAATTAGCAACTGATACTAGAGTTTTGGTTGACTGTGTTTAGGATTAATGAATTTGATATTATAGATGCCAACTTGTGAGTATTTTGCTAATTCCTGAAGAAGGGGCCAGCCTCCTCAGTAAGGAACACAACACCCCCTGGGCAGCACATTTTAAGGTTTATGCATCAATCCCTGGGATAGTGGCCAGCTCCCCCAGGGAGGAATACAACACCCTTTGAAATGCACTGAATAATTCTTTCATTTGTTACAAAACATCCTTGATGTGCTTACTATTTTAGTTCTTAATATTTTTTCCTGAATTATGAAAAGTGTTAACTAATAAGGCATTGGTTTGTTGATTAACAAAGTTTTCTGCATGATGCTTTACTTTTAGGCTTGAACAATACTAACCAAACCTTTTCTTAATACATTCAGTTTCAGGACTGTTCAAATTAAAAACAAGAGATTTATATATATATTTAATAAAATATCTCTATGTGTAATATAGAAGTTATTAAAGTATTTATATATGCAATGTATTGTATTAAAGTTTTGAGTAGTATTTAAGTATATTATACATAATTCATAACTACAGTAGATTATATAACAATAGGCAATAATAAGACTTTTAATCAGTACACATCCAATGAATAAATTTTATTTCCTATGCGTATAAGATTTCTAACCAGTGAGGTTATATAGGCTATTATACTGAAACATTATTAAATTTTCAGGAATTTTATACACTTTTAAAGTGTTCATATGAACTTTTTATTCATAAAACTTTAATTGTCGTAAGGTTAGAAAATTTATTTTATTTGTACAACAGTTTTAAATACTTCATTCAACTTATAATATATCACATGAACTTAACTATTTTTAGTATTTTACCTTTTTCTAGGTAAAAGACTAAATCATTTGTAACAGTTTGAAAATAAAAGCTGTGCAACTCCAAATTGGGGGCACATGAGCCTCTCTGCATAGGGGGAGCATGAGCTCCACTGAATATAACTTTGAGAAAGCAGGTTTGAACATTATGTTCCTTCAAAAGTGATAAGACTTGTTTCTCCACAGAAATGATAAGGTTAAAGTACAAGAAGCTATTTTGATAAAACAGACTTTCTTTTTTGTTTACTGATTATTCAGGAGAAAAACTTTGTAAACTTTTACTAAAACAGACTAATGACTTGAGAAACTTTGAGAAAGAACAAAATTTTAACTTTGCATCAGTATGCTATCTGTTACTAAAGCTTTTAAAACTTTATAGATAGACTCAGCAAATCATACTTAAATTTGACCACAAAAATTCCTTTTCCGTGCACCTTCTGCACTTTCTGTATTCATTCAGCTTTTGTACCACATTTTACTCTTTTTTAATAACCAGTCATTTTATCTTAGGACAAAATTATTGTCTTTTTCCTTAATAATAAAAACACATTCTATATACCCTATATACATAAGTTACCAAAATGATTTTGGAAACTGTCTTCAAGCAAACCTCTTACAATATACAATTACCATCAACACTGAACAAACTTGTCAAAATGATGATTTAAGTTGGTTATATGCAAATATAACTTTTCTTTATTTTAAATACTTAGTAGCATGCAACACTAGAAACAGTTCTTTGGAGGCAAGTTGGCAGGGGAGGCTGGCTGCTGACAGGTTTTCCTGTTATGAAGTTAATTTCATTATTATTATTAATTTGGTTTTCTGTTTAATAATGACTTCTTGGAATTAGCCATTTAAATATTTCCATTTAAACAGTGCTTCTACAAACTCCTCATAACTATTCATAACCACAAAGACTATAGTTATTTTATCTCAAGACAATTTTACCTTCACAGAACACATTCTCTTAAACAATGTTATCAAATTTTAGTAAAACTCTTTTAAGAAATTTCATTTATCAGTTTAATATTACCATCCAGAGGTATCAAAATATACACTGACACTGAACAAACAGACAAACGCAAAAAGAATTATGACACACCAGCAGAGACACAAAGCTTACTAAATTGACCCATAATTCTCATTCCTTTGATATGGCTGTCTTCAAGCACTTCATCATTTCACATCTTTGATTTTACTGCTTTTAAGATTTTTTCTGAAATCTGTGTTGTCTGTAATATGTAAGCTTGTTTTTTGAAACTCTTTTGTTAGTAATCAGCAACCAGCCAGGACAATTTAAACAGCATAAATACAGTTAAGCTCTAATTTACCAGTTTACATAGATATTTAACATGTATATTTTGGATTACTTCTCTTTAGGAGTACACTTAGGCTCGAAGTTCAGGAGTAAGTTAGTGATTTAAAACTGAAAGTTCCTTTTAACACCTTGATAAAAATTCTGCACTAATTTTATCAGTTTGGCCACACAGGCCCACCCAGAATCAGCATGGAAACAAAACAGAAAACAACAATGTTGCCAAGTTTTCCTACTCTTCTAGTGGTTTAATTCTATTAGCCCCTATCATTCCACAGCCTTATCATTATGTAGGCAGTAGGAGGTTTACAAAGTTGCTGCCATAATGTTTTCTTTATCTTAGTTAACTCTTTTGGCAGAATAGTGATGCTCCTGAAACTAGTGCTAAATCCTTCTAATATTAATCTTACTAAATTTTTTGGAATAGGCCCTTTTACTCCTGAATTGGCTAGATAGACTTTATTTTGTTTCTTAAGTACTAATTTTTTTGGTAGTGGCAAAGTCCAGGCCGGCACTTCTCTAGGTGGTGGCGCATAAGTTTGCCAAGGATTTGTGAGGGCAAAATTAACATTAATCCATTGTGAATATTGAACAGGTGGTGCTGCTGGAGACGGCTGTTTAATGACCGCTGGAAAAGTTTCATAAACTCTCTTTTTCTTTCTTTCCTTTTTATTAGACAAGAGTTTATCTGTTTTTGGTTGTTTATGAATTTTTTCACATATATTTTCATTAAAATCAACATCAGTTCATTCTGCTATCGGTCCAGTGATAGCAGTATCCTGTTTAATATCTTTATTTTCATCTGACTGTAATGATTCAAGAACAACAGAAATAAGACTACACAAAGACCATACATGAATGGGAATTATTTTTCCCCTTTGATAAGTTCCTTTTAAAGCTTTCATAACTAATTTCTATTGTTTCAGGTTTAAAATATCCCGCCCTTGTGGCTGAAACCAATAACAATGTTTCTGTACAAGAGAAAAGATCTCTAGTGACTCTGGGGTCATCACAGATACCCCTGTATTTTTCAACAAGGTCTTTAAGACCTGGGAATATTCCTCTAACCGAGTCGACTGATTACCCATTACCCTGATTTTAAGGACCGTTCGACTCACCAACAGAAGTTATGCTTCAAGGACCAATTACTCACCACAGGTTGTCCTTGGTTCCACAACACTTATGAAGAGAAAAGACTAGTCGTGCCCCACATTAGGTGCCATCTGTTGTAATTCAGCATGGAATTAGACGGTGCCAGGAATCATCCAAAGAAAAATTGGGATCAGGGGATGTCACTCCAAGTGGAATCGAGGCAAGTTTATTTAAGCTGAAACTGCTTTTATATTACAAAGCTGATAACTAAAGTAGGGCATTCTTTGTTATTTGGTCCTTTCTTGTACGCAAGAGAGCTGCCTGTTCCTTCTTTCTAGATAGTCTTATGTGTATCTTTCTTAGGCAAAAACTTCTTAGTGGTGAGTACATTTCTCTCTGCCTCCTCCTGCTGATGCCCTCAGTATGCAATGCCCTGGGAACATTTAACAATGTTTCTCTGCCATCAAGCATTCTTTCTAAATGATTTATGCTTTGGCTCTTAGCTTCTTTCCAACAGGTAGTAATCCCTTGGTGCCAGGGAGGCTTATAACCAGGATTCATGTCCCACACCGGGAGGAAGGTAATGCATTTATATGTTGAGTTTGGTTTATAGAGTGGCCACATTTGGGCAACAAGGAAGCTCTCAGGAGGCAACTCTTAGGAATGCCACAACACTGGGCTAAGTTTCAATTTCAAGAGCAAAGACTCATAAGGCTAGTCATCAATAATATGGGCATATCCGTGGATCATCCTCCTTTGCCAGACACTGCTCCTGCACTTGGGAGATTGTTGTTGCTCCTTTAGAGAATGTGGCAGAGCTCTCTGGGATGGGAATTCAGTATTTTCTCATTTATTGAGTGATTCTCCACCCACTGTGAGCATGCCCTGTGAACATTTGAACAATTTTATATACCTTATATGTATGTTCAGGTGAACTTCCTCCCATGCATCCTCCATCCCTGACACTCCCCACCAAAGATCCTTTCCCGCCCCAGTTATAACCCTTCTGTGATCCAAAGCTTCTTTAAAGATGAAGCCAATACCATAGCCAAATACAATTAATAGGAAAATGAGATAGTAATGATAAGTTTAAACGTAAGAGATAAAATACATGAAAACTTAAAAAAGAAACTAAAAAGAAATTAAAAGATTGGGATATTAAAAAAATGAAAAATAAAAAAAAAATTTTTTTTGACATTTTGCCTTTTATCACTGCAATATCTGGTGTCAAGTCTGTTCTGTGGCACCTTCCTCCTCTAATTCCCCAGTGTCTCACTATTTTTCATTTTGTTTTCAAAAAAGTTTTAGGTCACAGCAAAGGCACACACAGAATACAAGAGTCTCTCATATACCCAACTTCCTCCCCATTTCCTCACCCCATAGTAATACCTTTTTATATGTGGATGGTAATAACTCATGTACAAATAGTGAAACATAGCTACTAATCATTGTCAATGGTTTACAGTATGGTTTACATTTTAGACTGTACACTTTTATAAATCTTGATGATATTTACCATGTCCTGTGTCTATCACTGTGTGGTAATGAAGAACATTTCTACTGACCATTAAATGACCCTGGTTTTATCTATTCTATTTCTTCCTCCCCAAATCCCTGTGGCCCATGACTATTCCATGGCTTGACTCGTTGGATGACAAGATTCATAGCTACATGCAACAAGAAGTTTCCACCCTTTCTCTTGAGAGATCCCTGACTGTCTACTTCTGAATGAATTGGTCCTCCCAAAGTTGGGAGTCCAACTCCTTCCTGCTCATTTTGTGGGTCTCCACCCACTGATACAACAAATTATGACAGTATGAACACTTACACACTCCTTAGAAGCCTGATCCAGGTGCACCCTTTCCAGAATGCCCCACCAAGCAATGCCCAAAACCAGTGACCCTTCCTTGTCATATTGCCATAAGAGCATTCCCACCTCTGTGCATTCAATCTCATAACCACAAATCACAAGTGTTCACCTGGTTGTCCTTCCAATTGGTCCCTCTACCAACTCTCTCCCCAGTGTCCTGGGTATTCTAACCAACCCTTCCTAATCTACCCACCTGTCAACCCTGCACCATGCAACCCAATAATATCACCATCCTCCTGTCCTATCACTTCAATACACAACTACAGTCTATCATTTTACCACAGATTATGTCCATATGGGTGATGGCACACAACCATCTCTTCTCTTTCTCTTTCTTGTAAACCTATATTACAGACAATAGCTCTGTGAGACTGCTCAATTTCCTTAATTCATATCAGTAAGGTCATGTACTGTTCATCCTTCAAAGCCTGGCTTGCTTCGCTCAACATCAGGTCTTCAAGATTCATCCATGTTATCCTATGTGTTAGCACTTTATTCCTTCTTACAGCTGAGTAATATTCCATTCTATGTATGTACCACATTTTGTTTATCCATTCATCTGTTAATGGGCACCTGGTTTGATTCCAACTTTTGTCAAAAGTGAACAATGCCACTATGAACATTGGTGTGCATATATCTGTTTGTGTCTTTGCTTTCAAAACTTCTGGTTATATACCTGGCAGTGGAATTTCTGGATCATACAGAAGATCTATAGTTAGTTTTTTGAGGAACTGCCATACTGTCCTGAACAGTGACTGGACCATTCCACAATCCCACCAGCAGTGAAGAGGGTTCCCATTCCTCCACATTCTCTCCAACACTTATAGTCTGCTGTTTTTTTTAAAAGCCGCCTTTCTAATGGGTTTAAGATGGTATCTCAATGTAGTTTTAATTTGCATTTCCCTAATAGCTAGCAATGTTGAGCATCTTTTCATGTCCATTTTAGCCATTTATATTTCTTCCTTGGAGAAGTGTTTTTTCAGGTCATTTGCCCAGTTTTTAAATGGGTTGGTTTTATTTTCGAGGTGTAGGATTTCTTTATATACGCATGATATTAGGCTTCTATCAGATATATGGTTGCCAAATATTTTCTCCCATTGTGGAGGGTGCCTTTTTATTTTCTTGATAACATCTTTGAGGTGTAAATTTTTTTATTTTGAGGAGATCCCATTTATCTATTTTTTTCTTTTGCTGCCCATGCTTTTGCTGTGAAGTTCATGAAACAGTATCCTATTATAAGTTCCTGTAGATGCTTCCCTACATTATCTTCCAAGGTCTTTATGGTCTTGGCTCTTATATTTAGATCTTTGATCCATCTTGAGTTGATTTTTGTATAAGGTGTGAGCTGGTGTTCCTCTCTAATTCTTTTGGATATGCATATCCAGTTCTCCAAACACGACTTGTTGAAGAGGCCATTCTCTCCCAAATGAGTGGGCTTGGTGGCCTTGTCAAATATCAGATGACTGGATATGCAAGGATCTATATCAGAGTTCTCATTCACTTCCATTGGTAAGTATGTCTATCCTTGTGCCAATACCAGGCAGTTTTGAGCACTGTCGCTTTGTAGTATGTTTTAAAGTCAGGAAGTGTGATACCCCTAACTTCATTTTTCTCTTTCAATATATTTTTGGCTATTCAGAGCTTCTTACCCTTCCAAATAAATTTTGTAGTTACTTTTTCCAATTCCTTAAAAAATACAGTGTTGATTTTTATTAGGATTGCATTAAATCTGTAGATAAGTTTGGATAGGATAGACATCTTTTTGAAGTTTAGTCTTCCTATCCATGAACAGGGAATATTATTCCATTTATTCAAGTCTTCTTAGATTTCCTTTAACAGTGTTGAGTAGTTTTCTATATATATGTCCTTTACGTCTTTAGTTAAATTATTCCTAGGTATTGGATTCTTTTTGTTACTATTGTTAACGGTATTTTTTTCTTGATTTCTTCCTCATATTGCTCGTTATTGGTGTACAGAAATGCAACTGATTTTTGAACATTGATCTTATATCCTGCGACTTTACTGAACTCCTTTATAAGTTCTAGAAGCTTTGTTGTAGATTTATCAGGGCCTTCTATGTATAGGTTCATGTCATCTGAAAATAATGAAATTTTTACTTCTTTTCCAATTTGGATGCCTTTTTTATATTTTTCTTGCTTTAGTGCTTGAGTAAGTACTTCTAAAATGATGTTAAATAAGAGCAGTGATAGTGGGCATCCTTGTCTTTTTCCCAATTTCAGAGGGAATGGTTTTAGGATTTCACCATTGCAGATGATATTAGCTTTGTTTTTTTCATATATACCCTTTATCATGTTCAGAAGATTTCCTTCTAGCCCTTTCTTTGCAGTGTTTTTATCAGGAAAGAGTGCTGTATTTTGTCAAATGCTTTTTCTGCATCTATAGAGATGATCCTGTGATTTTTTTCTTTCAATCTGTTTATGTGGTGCATTACATTGATTGATTTTCTTATGTTGAACCATCCTTGCATACCTTGGATGAAACCCACTTGGTCATGGTGTATAATTCTTTTGACATATGGTTTTGATTAGCAAGTATTTTGTTGAGGATTTTAGCATCTAAGTTCATTAGCGAGATTGGTCTGTAATTTTCCTTTCTTGTGGTATCTCTTTGCCTTTGGTATTAGTGCAAAGGTGGCATCATAGAATGAGTTAGGAAATGTTCCTTCTACTTCTATTTTTGGAATAGCTTAAGCAGGATTGGTGGTAGCTCTTTCTGGAATGTTTAGTAGAATTCAGCTGTGAAGACATCTGGTCTTGGCTTTTTTTATTTGGGAGATTTTTCATGATTGAGTCTGTCTCTTTACTTGTAATTGGACTGCTGAGATCATCAGTTTCTTCATTCATCAATGTAGGCTGCTTGTGAGTTTCTAGGAATTTGTCCAATTCCTCTAAATTGTCATTCTTCTTGGCATATAATTTTTCAAAATATTCTGTTATGATGCTCTTTATTTTTGTGGGGTCAGTAGTGATATCCCCTTCCTCATTCCTTATTTTGTATATTTTCAACTACTCCCTCTTTTTCTTTATTAGTCTGGCTAAGGGTTTGTAAATTTCATTGATCTTCATGGAGAACCAGCTTTTGGTTTTATTTTTTCTAGTGCTTTCTTATTTTTAATTTCATTTAGTTCTATGCCAATCTTTTTTATTTCCTTCTTTCTACTTCCTTTGGGGGTAATTTTTGTTGTTTTTCCAATTCCTCCAGGTGTGCAGTTAGGTCTTCTATTTTAACTCTTTCTTCTTTTTTAATATATGCATTTATGGCTATGAATTTCCATCTCAGTACAGCTTTGGCTGCATCCCATAGGTTTTGATATATTCTGTTGTCATTTTCCTTCATTTCAAGGTAGTTATTGATTTCTTTGGAGATTTCCTCTTTGACCCACTGTTTTTCAAAGAGTGTGTTGTGTAACTTCCATATCTTTGTGCCTAATCTGGTTCTCTGGCCCTTAGTGATTTCCAATTTCATCCCATATACATTCTTCTCAAGTGCACATTGATCATACTCCAAGATAGACTTAATGGTGTATTAAAGTCCCCCACTATAATTGTAGAGGCATTTATGTCTCCAATTAGTTTTTCCAGTTTTTGCCTCATGTATCTTGATGTGCCCTGATTAGGGTCATAAATGTTTATGATTGTTCTTTCTTCTTGAAAGATTACCCCTTTTACTAATTTATAGTGTCCATTTTTGTCTCTTACAATAGTTTTGCATTTAAAATGTATTTTGCCCAATATTAGTATACCTAGTCCCACCATTTTTGGTTATTTTTTGCTTGTATCATTGTTTTCCAGCCATTCACTTTCAGCCTCTTTGAATGCTTGGGTCTATAGTTGGTTTCTGGTAGACAATTTATAGATGGGTGTTATTTCCTTATCCATTCTGTGGATCTGTGTCTCTTGACTGGTGAATTTAATCCATTAACATTCAATATTATTACTGTCAAGGAATTTCTTATATCAGCCATATTTTCTTTGGGTTTATGTATGTCATATGTTGTTTTTATTTCTCTTTTTGTCTTTTTAGTTGTTCTTACACTCTCCTCCAACTCTTTCTCCTATTTTTTCCTTTCAACCTCTAGAATTTCCTTTAGCATTTCTTGAAGGGCAAGTTTCTCATTGGCATAATCTATTTATTTCTTTTTATCTGTGAATATTTCGAGCTCTCCATCATTTTTGAATGCAAGCTTTGATGGATAGAGAATTTGTGGCTGGATGTTTTTTTCTTTTAATACCTTGACTATGTCATACCACTGTCTTCTTGCCTCCATGGTTTCAGATGAGAAATCAGCACTTAATCTTATTGAGCTTCCTTTGTATGTGATGGTTCTCTTTTCTCTTGCTGCCTTGAATATTTTCTCTTTGTCTTCAGCATTGGACATTTTGACAAGTGTATGTCTTGGAGTAGGCCTGTTGGGATTTATACTGTCTGGGTTGTGCTGTGCTTCCTGGATATGTATGTCCATCTCCCTCAATAGGATTGGAAGTTTTCAGCCATTATTTCCTCCAACACACCATCTGTTCCCTTTCCCTTCTCCTCTCCCTCTGGGATGCCTATAATGCATATGTTTGCGCATTTTGTATTGTCAGTTAAATCCTTAAATCCCTGCTGGATTTTTTTAAGTCTTTTTATCTATCTGTTCTACTATCTGTTTGATTTCTGATGTACTGTTTTCCACATCAGTAATTCTTTCTTCTGCCTGTTCAAATCTGCTGTTATGTGATTACATTGTCTTTTTGATTTCTTGGATTGTGCCACTCATCACCATCATATCAATTATCTTTTTATGTATGTTTACAATTTCTTCAGTATGTTCTCACAGTGTCTTCTTAGTATCCTTAATCTCTTCTTTAACTTCATTAAGCTGGTCCATGATATTTGTTTGTACATCTTTGATTAGTTGTTCGATGTTCTACATCTCTTCTTGGTTTTTAGTTTGTTTATTGGACTGCTCCATGTCTTCCTGTTTCTCAGTATTTTTTGTAAATTTTTGCTGCCTTCTGGTCATCATTTTATCTTGATGGATTTATTTAGTTCATTAGCTTCTCTCTCTGCTCTAAAGTTTTATTTAACTGGTGTTTCTCTATGTGTGTTAAGTTTTCTCTGTGACACTTTGTTCTTTTTGTTCTATTTCATCACTGTTTTCTATGTTCCCTTTAAGGGACAAGATTAGGGCCAGAGAAATCAAAAGAGGTAAGAAAGGAAAGAGGATAATAGCAATAATAATAAAAGTTAGAAGAGTGGCCATATAAGACTTAGTAAAATAAATATTTAACTCATGCAAGCAGTGTAGAGTAATAGGGAAAATAAAGTGGAGTACCTACAATGGAATGGGAAACCAAACAGAGAAAAATATAAAAAATGATTTAAAATGCCAGAATAATGAGGAGAAAGAGAAAGAGTAAAGAAAGGGCTGAAAGGAGAAAGTTAATTTAAAAAAAGAAAACAGAATAGACAAGATAGAAATCAAAACCAGTAAAGTTGAGGACTAATGAAAAAAGGTGGAGTGTAAGAACCACAACAGAAAGCAGAAGATAGAAAGATGAAGGAAGGAAAAGAGATAACGTTGGTAAACAAAATCAATATACACAGAGAATGGGAAATCAAGGAAGAAGAAGCACAGCAAAGAAGAAACAAGCTAGCAGCACCTAATTTTAAAAGAAAGGTGGGGGGGAGGAAAGAGGAAAGAAAAGCAGGAACTAACCAACCAAACAAACAAACCAAACAAACAAACAAACAAACAAGCAAGCAGTCAAACAAAGCTAAGGAAGAACACCATTGCTTCTTGGGACCTTGTGGAGCCTCTCAGTCTGCCTGTGTTCATCGATGTATTACCCTGCAGGCTCCTCTCTGCAGGTTTTGAGGTGGATTTTAGCAAGTAAACTAAATTAAATTTTTTAAGTAACCTTTTTTTTGTTTTTTTTTGGAGAAATAAGTTACACAAAAGAAGTTAGTACAAAACTAATGTCTATGTTTTCCCTGTCCTATGGTATCAGCTGGATCTTAGATATCCTGGTGAATAGAGGAGCTGGGAATCAAACTAGGGACCTCATATATTCAAGGCAGAAATTCCTCCACTGTGCTAACTTACTAATTCAGTCAGTTAGCTCTTCAGAAAGCTATTTAGTCACTTTCCCCTGGGAAGGTTTTACTCTCCTGTGGCAGCAGGATTCAGCAGGCTGTATGAGCTGATCCCCCCTCCCCTCTCCTGGTCAGGTTGAGTTCCTTTTTGAAATTCAAATGGGACCCTGATGACTGAGTCCACCTCACTGAAATGGTTTACAAGCCTCTTATAGACCACACCCTCCTCCAAGGGGACCCTAAATAAGCTTGTGGAAACTTATTAAGAACTACCCACTGCCTGACTCCCTTAGGAGAGTTGAAATTCTGATAGTCCTCAGTGCAGAATTATTAAATTGGCTGAGTCAGCCTTCTCTCAATCCAAGCCTCTGTATCCCAAGGCAGTTAGGTAAATCAGGCTTCCTCAGCAGATCTGCCTCTTCCCTCAATCTGGTGCTACTTCAAGGTGGCTGGTGTGCACCCAAGAGCTCTAAGGGGGTCAAGGCAGCCAAACCAACAGAAAGGAAACCCCTCTCCACCCTTTCCCAAAATTCCCCCACTCTCAGAAAATGCTTCCTCTCTCTGGGTTGCCAGCAAGAGTCAGGGGTCACCCTAGTGCTTTGCCCTAAGGGTGGGTCTTAGCCTTCTACATTTGTGATTTCCAGCTAGGGGCTAAAAACTCACGGTTTTATCTTGAGCATTCTATCTCCCTGTCCAGCTCCCTCCAGATCAATGTCTCAAAGGGTCTCACTCAATGGGCTCCCTGAACAGCTCACTTGTGCAGGATCCTGTCCCCAATCGCTGTCTTTTATGAGAGAGATGGTGAATATTCACTTAAACCAACGCCATCTTGCCTTCCTGCACCAAGAAGCAGTTTAATTAGAAAAAGAGAATAGATTCCATTGAAAAGATGGTATAAATGGTTAGCATTTGTGGAAACTAGCTTTAGAACTTGGAACAATGAGTCATGTGTAGACTTACAAAGATAAATGAGTTCTGAGGAACATGGGAGGGCCATCTTCTGTTAAAGATGACATGTTGACCACCAGAAAAATTGAACAAATTGTCCAGATTCATCAAGTGAGTTTAAAACTGTGGTAGATGTCATTCTGTTTCTCATGTAGGCTGTTGGAGGATTTTACTTTTATTTATGATGCTGATTCTGTCTTTTTTTTTTTTTTCCAAAAAAACACTTTTGGGCCACTCACTATTTGCCATTAAACTCATAGTTTACTCAACAATTTACCTACATTAAAACATTCAATAATCCTCCTCCCCCCAAAAGAACATTTTAAAGGAGGTCCCATTTTTACTTATATTTTGCAAATGAGAAAATTGAGGCTTAAAAGAATATGGACCTTGCCTAAGTTATCATAATGATTTATTTAGGATATAAGTGCTGGTCTTATCCTTTCACCAAGTTTAAGCTCTTAACCAAAATGAACCAAGCTATAAGGCTTATGTTTTGCTTTGTTTTGTTTTTTTTTTGGTCATCAATCTTTAAGGATTTTATTTTATTTTATTTATTTATTTATTTATTTATTTATTTATTTATTTATTTATTTTTAAGATACTTAGATTACATAAATGGTACATAAAAAATGTAGTGGATTCCCATATGCCCCACTGTCTACCCCTCCCACACTTTCCCACATTAACTTCATTAGTGCGGTCTATTTGTTGCAATTGATGTTTTCAGTGGTATAGCTTAGCTCTGCCTTCATGGAAATTTCTTATCAGTATATTTTAAATATGTTTCCTTATAAATGCAGATAATTTTTTAAAAATCCTCAGTATAATTTGTCTGTCTTGTCTTACTTGGAGAAAAACATGGAAGGAAATATTGCAGGTTTCAGATATCTCTAGGGTTTCAGATTTAGACCCAAAAGACCTTGGAACCAATAAATCACCCAAACAAATTCAGAATGTGCTCAATGGAGCCAGAGCCATTGCTAAGCAGGTGAGTCAGATGGAGTCTACACATGGAGCTGATTTGCCCATTACAAACCTCTCTGTGGTGAGCTGTGGTGTTAGATGAAACATACTGCATTCAGAGATAATACCTCTAGCATCCTGCATTGTTTGCTGTGTAATTTAACAAACACTTTCTACAGCAAGATATCTATTTACACTTAAAATGCTACTTTACCAATTTCCAGCCTTCCTTCTATCTTCCCTCCCTTCCTTCCACCTCTCTCTTTCATTCCCTTTCTCTCTTTCTCTCTCTCTCTCACACACACACACACAATCCTTAAAGACTCCCTGTTGAATTAAATGAAACATCCTACACTTTACCCTCCTTCCTGCATTGGTACCCAGAAAAGGGTTTATACTACATGACTCATGGAAGGGATATTTAGAGGCATATGAAGTTTCATATCTAAAGCTATGCTCTGAGGGCAGGTCGTCAAGAATGACTCTACACATAAGTGCTGGTAACAGTGTTTTTTTTGTTTGTTACTTTATTATGTTTTTGTTTTTAAATCTATCCTTTTACTCTTGGACATGTTGTATATAAAGGTAAATTAAAAATGGATGCTCACTGTAATTTTTGAAACCTGAAATAAGGCTTAAATCCACTGGTAGTTCATTTTATTGCTATTGCCTCTTAAAAAGGTTATTTAACATAAAGCAAGGATTCAAGGTAACAGACTGAAACCAGTGCTCTCAACCTCTTCCATGTCTTACGTGGCATAACATTTGTATTGATGTTGGAAAATATGGGGTGAGCATCTTATGGCTGAAGAAGTCACTGTTTTGGTACATCTGTAGTGCACTGGCGGTACTCAGTGTACCTCTGCAGTCTGGCTGGTAAACTCTAGTGAGGAAACCAAGTCAGTGCAGCCCTAGAATAGAGGACATTCCAGCCTGGAAAAGCCCTGAAAACCCTGATAGAGTACAGAGCAGGGCCTGGATAGCACAAGATTGTGAATAAATCAGGAAGTATCTTCATGAATAGAATAATTAATAGGAAAAAGGAGGTTTCCCAATGGCCACTTTTTCCCTCCCTATTATTGAACACTCTTTGCAAAGCATTATCATTGTATTAGATGTGGAGGTGGAAGTAGACATATCAGAAGTATGTCTTCAGTACTTCAGAAACAAGGCAAACTCTTTAAAAGTTAGGATATAAGGAAGATTTAATTCACTCTGCAACCATGTATTGAGAATCTACATAGGCAACATAGAATCTACAGAAACTAGGAAAGAACCAGATAAATTAAACTCCTTGTTCTTAAATATTTAATCAGTTATTACAAGGATTAAAAATGATAATTTCTAAAGAAATAGAAATGGGCTAACTGAACATTGATATCTTTAAAACTATCCTTGTCCACATAACTCTTTGTGAGTCATTTTTATATGGACGGGGTAGGCACACTCCAATTGAATTACTCTATTTTATGAGTAATTTAACAGATTTTCATGGGTAATTTTGTTTCTATGTGACTTGTTAGTTTTGAATTTGGAATTCAAACTCCAGTTTAATATTCAACTTCACTATCAACTCTTAATAATAACTATCTACCATACTTAGTGTTCTCATTGATACATTTATTTTCCCAAATCCTATTACACTATAATTTGGTTTGACATGTACCTTGGAACCACCACAAATCCTGAAGTTCCACAAGTTCAATGAAGAAACCATAACTTATGGATAGTCTTTGTTATTTTAAGTTAAAAAAAAATAATGGCATAAATAAACCTCTCCCCCTGCCATCATCTTAAAGTGAAGATGGTCTACATTATTTTTTCATCAACTGTGTTCAAATCATAACTTCATAGCTGAAATTGAAATAAAAGACTGTGAGAAAAAGGTTAGTGTATTGAAGTCCCATATGCAAGTAAGGGAAACCTCAATTTTGAATATTCTCAAATGCAATGATTATTTTACTAAAAAGAATAGCATTTGATATTTAACTTTTTTAATTTGTAGCCCCTGTCATTTTAACTTGGCAAACTACATGGGAAACTTAGCAATTCTTGGTAAGCTACAGCTTTCATCTTTGTCTTCTCTAACCTTAAATATTTAGTGTGATGCTATGGAAACTGGATATATCTGCCAGCCCTATTATTCTATCCTCGTGATTGAAGCTGAAGGATAAAGTCATTCCAGCTTTGGGCAGTTTCACGTATTGATTAGGAATATGGTCTCTGCAGTGAGACATATCCAGTCACATCCATTCTCCATAATCCTTTCTGTGCAACAAGAGGCAGAAGCCTGATTTTGTTTGTTTCTTTTTAAATTGTTAATCAGGAATGATGGGTTAGTGAGAGTCTATTGTGAAGTAATTCAAATATTACACTAAATACAGTGTCTGATAAAGGCAACACTTACAACAGATGTAATAACAATTGTTCAAATAAATTAAATCTGAAATATTAAGGGATTAGGTTTGATCTTTCTATGCACTTTCAGTTATTAAAATTTTATGATTTTACTTTGTGGGAAATAATTCCAGGAGAAAAAAGAAAATTTAGGAGGTCAATATTGGGCAAAATGAGATTAGTCTTCTTTTATAGGGCTGGTAGAAATATAAATAACATTCTGAAACATGCATCAAGAGCTCCATTTGCCTATATACCTTTCCATGAAACTTTGTTTATAGCTGAATATTTTTTTCAGATATGTTGCTAAAAGTAAAATCTAGTAGAGTAAATGATTTGGATATTTTAAGCTCTAGAAATATATTGACAAATATTTATAGGAAAAGATGTTTATCTACATGTACTTTAGAATTACCAGCTATTTGATAAACTATTTGATTTGTTAGCATTTTTGCAATAAACACAAAAATATGGTGAATTTTGAATTGGGAAAGAAAACCTGTCCTTTAATTTCTATATAAATAAAATTGGATGTTTCCCTATATCTCTGGTGAATTTTTTTAGCTATTATAGCATAAATTCTGTGTAAATGCGAGAGGGGATATAGTAACGTGTTTGTCATGGCACATATATAATTATTTTATTTTCATATATTTTAAGAATGTGTAAAATGCACAAAACTGAAAAATAAGGGAGTACAAATATTGATCCTTTTATGACATATAGTTTTGTGCTGCCATTATATATGGTCAGAAAAGAGAGTAGTAGCAAAAATATTGACATTTTAGTGGTGATTTTCTCATTTGTTTTCATTCAGATGGTCTTTCATTAACCAACATCTTCCTTCATTTTTAAAAATTACAAACAAAATAACTTTTAAGAAGACTATATTGAAAATGAAAGACTTTCTTCCCTGGAACAAGAATGGCATGTAATTAGACAGGTAAGGTGCACTTTTTGACCACATGATCACAAGATTCAAGGTGACAAAACACTAGTAATCACCGATGCTCAATTGGCATGGACCATGAGATATGTCATTTTTATTCTTCAACTACAGCAAAAATTCCCCAAAATAAATGGCTGATGACAATGTCACTTACGTCACAGAATTCATTCTCAAGGGACTCACAGACTGGCCAGAGCTGCAGGCCCCATGTTTTGTGGTGTTTTTAGCCATGTATCTGGTCACAGTGCTAGGGAATATTGGATTGATTATCTTAATCAAGATTGTCTCTGGACTCCACACACCTACGTATTATTTCCTCATCCACTTGGCCTTTGTTGACCTTTGTTATTCCTCTGCCATTACCCCGAAGATGATGGTGAATTTTTTTGTGGAATGCAACATGTTTCCTTTCCATGCTTGTGCAACACAGCTGGGCTGTTTTCTCACTTTCATGATCACCAAGTGTTTCTTTTAGCCTTCATGGCAAATGATCGCTTTGTAGCTGTCTTTAATCCCCTGCATTACTCAGTACTGATGTCAAAAAGAGTCTGCATTCAGTTAATGGCTGTTCCATATATATACAGCTTTCTGGTTGCCCTATTGCATACCATTATCACTTTCCATCTAACTTATGGTGGGCCCAATGTAATTAACCATTTTTATTGTGATGACCTCTCCCTTTTAACTCTGTCTTGCTCAGACACATATGAAGGAAATTCTAATCTTTGCCTTTGCTGCTTTGATATGATCTGTTCTTCTTCAATTGTCCTCATTTCCTACATCTTTATCATTGCTGGCATTATAAGGATCTGCTCTACCCAGGGGCAACACAAGACCATCTCCACTTGTGGCCCCCACATGGTGGCTGTTACTATTTTCTATGGTACACTGATCTTTATGTAACTACAACCCAAATCAAACCAATCTCTGGACACAGATAAAATGGCTTCTGTATTTTATAAAGTGGTGATCCCCATGTTGAACCCCCTAATCTATAGTCTAAGGAATAAAGAGGTGAAAGAAGCCTTGAAATAAACCTTAGATAAAGGTTGTGAAACCTTAAAGATATTAAAATTAAGAAAATAATAAAAATGCTTTATCAAAGAAAATCAGGGAAATAAATCAAGTTTTCTCTTGTTTATATTTCTTATCATTCTTTTCCAACCAACTGAAAATATGAGTTTCTTTAACAGATCTTGACTTTTTCTACAAGGACCAAGGGCAACTTTGGAAACTCAGTATGATTTAAAGTGTCCAGAGGCCATCAGTTTTATAGAATACAGAAATTATGTTGAAACAAATATAGACACACACATACATATCCTAAATAAAGGTGGCAACATGTTTTTGTCAGAGCTCTGAATTCTGGAACAAGACTGCTTGAGTTTGCTATTTCCTTCACTTGGTAGCTGTGCAACCTTGGACAACACACAAATTCTGTGTGGCTTTTTGTATAATTCTGGAAAATAATAGGACAATTTTCAGTGATAATAGGGCCATCTAAATGTTTATTGCATAAATTTTTTGATATATAAATGATATACATAATTTAAAATTAATTCATTGAGCTTTCAAAAGCATATCAGTCTTTAAGTAAAAGGGAGAAAGCTTGGCTAATGTCTACTATCTGCTAGGCACTTAAGTAATCCTGCTTCTTCTAAGCAAACAGAGCTAAGCGATGAGTAAGGTTTTATTTCCAGGCTTTAATTATTTATAAATTGTCTAAGATCACAAAACTAGTTATTTAAAAATTACAAATGCAAATTCAAGTCTATCTGACTTTTGTTTTCTTAACTATCATTATTATGAATAAAGGTTATTCTAGTATCTTGGTTTAATTTGTCATTATCAGATTTTTTTTAAAAAAACAATCGCTTTTGTTCTAAATAGAATTACTTGGAAGAACATGGTGATGGGAAATTGTACTTTAAAATAAGTAAATTTATGTTTATGCATATTGGTATAATTAAAAATAACCTTAAATAGTGATGTCATTTATCTGTACCTGCTGTTTATGCAGTCATTCTTGTGGGATTATGACATATAATTTAAAAATTAATCATCAATATGTTTTTGTAGTTTGAAAGTTCAGAAAAAACAAGTCCAAATTAGTGATTTATTATTATTTTATATTTAACCATTTTCGAATGATATTTTGAAATTTGTGATCATTACACAGTATACAACTTGGGGTGTGCAAATGCATGGTAATTATTTCCTCTTCTGCACTTAATTTGCAAACTTCAATTCCGATATGTTGTCATGAGGTCCTTTTAGAAACTTGTGCTTGAATGAATTCTCAGGTGTTTAAAGCAGGTTTAACAGAGAAACCCATGTTTCTACTCACCCCACTAAGACATGTAATATGCATTTATTTTGGAAGATTCACACATTATTCACATATTACATACATGACACAGAGAAACATCATAGTCAATCTCTCCTTTAACAGATAAAGAAATTCATGTCTACAGAATGCCATTCACCTGAGGAACACTGGTCTCCAAAGGTTTCACTGCACCTCTCTGCTGCATAGGATTATTTAAAACAGCAATGCTTAAACATTAATTGAATTGAAGTTTTCATGTCTTTAAACATTTTTAATTCCCTGCTACTGATTATCACTTCTGAAGTTGACCTTGGTTTTTCTCAGAGATTTCAGTTAAGAAATTCAACTGTATTTGATAGGCATGTCATTCAGCTCCTTTCTGGGCAGAAACTCTTCTGTGCAGCCTCTAACACTTTACTCTAAAAATTGCTCTAGGAGATTGATTTCTGCTGAAATGCCCATCACTCAGTCAAAACCTCAAAATCAACTTTATTCATTTTATCTCCAGGTTGATTTTTTAAAAATACTTATTTTTCATCTTTCCTTTGGTGTCTATGATGTTTTTGTATCTGGATATAGATAGAATCAAGAGGCTGAAAAAAAAGTAGCAAGCAATGAATCTTTGGCAGAGTCTGAGGTTAGTGAAAAATAGGACCAATTTTAGAAAGATTTCACCCTGAATTTGAGTTTTGCTATTA
>JAQZBX010002487.1:0-48958 GCA_029593785.1 Cabassous unicinctus
CTCTTTTAGAACCATTTCCAAACCAAGGCTGGTAAAGTATAATGGATACATGTGTGAAGTTGGGAAGTTAATTAATTCCCATGTGCCTCCTTTACTTTTCTGTAAAATGTGGATTATAATAGACTTGTTGAAAGGATAAAATGAGTTAATTTGTGTAGAGCACTTAGTTTACTATTGAGTAAGCACTCAGTAATAATAGGTGTTTTTATTATTACCATTGTTACTGTTGATTGAAATTTGTGTTTTCTTAAATTTATTGGGAGATCAAAACCACCTCTCACGAGATATGTTTTAATGTCAAGCACTTTGGGAATCATTTCATTTAATCCTGTTTCAGGTCAGGTTCCCCAAGAAGCAAACTCTGTGACTCAGATTATTGTGGAAGTTGATTAGGATGTGGTCTTGGGTTTAGGATCTGTGAGGGAAGGAAAAGAAGCAGGATTGGGCAGAGAGAGAATTTGGGCTCATGTCAGTCACCACAGAGTCCTCAGAAATTTCCCCCAGAAAGCTCTGAACTGAGATGTGTTTGTCTAGAGTTGGGACAAGAAGGGCTGGCTTTTTATTTCCTTATCAAGTAGTTATCTGATTCAGGTGCTCCATGAAAGAGGCATCTCTCTTCACCTGAGGACAATTCCCAGCTAGCGCTCAGAGCTGTCAGGAAGCAAAGCTGGATGTAAGTTAAATCCTGAAAACGGTGTGTGTGGAGGATCTGGGTCATACAAGCAGAGTGTCCATTACATTCAACTGCTTGAACTCACATCCACTTTTGTATAAGTTCTGGGAAATGCAGCTTAAGGATTCTGGTAGGACCCTTTGTCTTGAAAAGTTTTTAACAGGGAAGCTAGTGGGATGAACCAGATGCTACTGCAGCTGCTCTTAAGGTCAGAATGTAGCCTCCTCTACTACCTATTACATTCTCCCTCCCAGCCAGCATCTCTGCCAGTCTAGGAGGCTTACCCAGTGGCATGATCCAGTCCCTAATGTTGGAGAGAGCTAATCCCTTGGTCACCATGACCTTCTCAGCTGGGATGGTAACTCCTCTTCTTATCTGTTGGCCCTTTGGCACAAAAAGCTCAAAGTACCCTGTGGCAGTCATAGCTTGAAGTTCAAGGGACTCTTGCTGTGGCCTATGGTGGGATGGTGTATCAGTGGCTCAAAAAACTGTATAAGCCGTCAGTTTGTATTTGTGGCTGAGGCACCATGGGTAGGAAGGGCAAACTTATATCTGTAAAAATGAATTGTTACCAAGATAGAATGTTTCCAATGTAGCCAACTTGCCACAAAATGATTGATTGGTCTCTACAAGGAATGCTGCCATATCAGGGGCTCAGAATTGGTCTCTATTGTTGGCAGGTTAGACATTCATTAGTGGCAGTATGTATAGTAGCCTTGGTGGGTGGGACTCCACCTGTTGGGACCATGAGTGATCTCTATCCCTGCCACTATGGATACCTCTTCATAAGCCCACTGTGTCAGTAGTGGGGACAAATGACAGGCTGGCTGACATTAATTGGCTGAGGAAAGTATGTCTGTTTGGTTATTTAATACCTCTTCCATGAAGGATGCTCTCTGGTGGGCTTTGCTATACAATGCAAAGACTTTTTCCTTTTGTTCCAACTTCTTTAAGTTGACATGCCTCTACCCAAGATCTCCCTGTCTCTGATCTTCTGATCCTTCTTCTTCCAGGGCCTGGTAAACTAGCCATCTGCTAGAGTCAATAAATTCTGTATAGGCCTCTTCTCCTTCCACCTAAAATGGATGACCAGGTGTTTCGCCCAAATATCCCACTGGGGGGAGTTTTTCTTTCTGTGGTCTTTATGGGAAACCCCTGAGTAGGGCTGAAGTGCAGCTGGATTCCACTTTTTACATGCTCCCACAACTGAACTTGCCCATTTATGCACCAATCTGTTAGTTTCTTCCTTCTTATGGCATTTTTAGGGGCCAAAGTGGTGAATTAAATGGTTATATGATAGGGGTGACCATTCCTACTCCTTTAGGTTATTAAAGGTGGCACTCTCTCCATTTTCCTCCCAGGATGTGCCATTGATTTGCTATTTTGGATGAGGGCTGTGGTGAGTTTAAGAGAACTATTCTTGGCCTTTTCAGGCTATAATAGCTCATAGTTCATAGGCCAAGGAAATAGTGTGAGATTGTGCCAACTAGCATGGATGTCCATTCCAATTATAGAGTTGAGGCCTGGGAGAATGACTAACAGGTGGTGCTAGGACCCAGTGGTTCTTTTCTGAAGCTGTAATTCTGTTTATTACTTGGCTCCATATACACGTACACTAACATGGGGCCCATGATGATGCTTTGAGTCCCTGGGTGCATTGTCAACTTGGATGCTATGAGCAACATGCTTGCTGGATGCTCATCTTTCTTTCCCCTAAGAACCCTGTGTTCTAAACACCATGTCCATAGCTCTCTGTGAATCGGACCCACCCCCCACCCCCAGGTTGCCACTCTAACCTTGCTACCCATTACAAAAATTATGGCCACTATGCTTTGGATGGTTAAACATTACCATGTAGCTATATTATTTCAGAATCCTGTCATCTCTGTTGTTATCAGGGAGATGAGTTCTGTACCAGCATCTCTTATCATCGGCCCTGGCCTGCAGAGGTCATTGCTACAGAGGTCCCAGCTAAGCATTTCAGTGATGCTGGGGTCCCTCCGACACACTCCTCCATGCTTTGTCAAGTGGAACGTCCCTGAGGCTACCCTGTGGAACACAATCATCTGGTGGGTTGTCATCTTATGTCACTCTAGCAGGCCCACTTCTCTGAGTTTCTGGGTCCCTTCTTCTGCCACCTGCCATGGAAATTCTGGCATTTCTATTTTACTGTGTGAGCCATCACTCTCTTCAAGGCCTAAGAGATACCCTATCAATGGGTTAGCAGCATCTCTAGGGTCATTGCTGGCATGCCAAAGGAAATATTCTCCCATGTTGATAAATTCACACTCACCAAATTAGATGTTCCACTGCCCTTCTTCCAAAGGATATGCTCCCCTGTTCTTTGTTCTTGCTCCTCAGAATCCAGTCTCTTAATTACTCTCCCAGCTTGCCCATTTTTGCTGGATAAATCCTGCAGCTCCTTTATACAATAGACTCTTTCCTCTATTAGCAGGCCCAGGACTTCCCAGGCCAGGAAATAATGTGACTTAATCCTAATTATTCATGTGGGAGCCAGGAGGGGAGTTAGGGATAGATACTGGGGGAAGAAGAGAATGTAGCAGGATTGAGCACAGAGGTCAATTCAACTGTACTGCAATCACAACAAAGGCCTCCGTCAACCCCACAGGGAGCTCTTAAGGTGGGATGCCCTTTCAGAGTTATCCAAGTTGAGTAAGAGGGTCTGGCTGTTATTTCCCCAATTGAAAAGACATTGGCTTTAAGATATCTTGGAAAAGGAGGGTGGCCTTGGGTGAGGTGGCTTCCTGTGGTGAACTGGTTAATGCTTAACAACTGACAATCTTGCAAAAAACGGGAGGGGGGGGGAGTGGGAGGGGAACTGTAGAGTTTGCTGATTTTCATGATGTAAAAAAAAAAGGTTGGAAAACTAAAGCCTGCTGGCCTGCCACCTGTTTCTGTAAATAAATTTTGTGGAATACAACCATGTCCATTTGTTAACATATTGTCTATAGCAGCTTTTTTGCTACAATGGCAGAGTTGAGGAGTTGTGACAGACACTGTCACACAACCAGAGATTTTTCTATCTGATCATTTAAGAAGAAAATTGTGGACCCTGGTCTAAATACTTCCACAAAGGCTGAGCTCAAGTTGCCAACTGAGCTCTTAGAGTTGAGAAGAGATGTGCTCAGTTGGCTCCCATGAGATAGAGTGAACCAGTCAGAGCTCAGATAGGGCCAACGACTGAGGCTATCAGCTGAGGCCACTCCCAGCAGAGGAGCGAAATCTGGAAGGAGACTTGACATGATAAATCTGGGCAGCACAGCGCGGTGTCCACTAAAAGTCCGCATAGCCATTCTATGAGGAGGACACTTTTATCACCTCCATTTTTTTAGATGAGAAAACTGAGACTAAAAGTGTTAAATCCACTTGTCCTAAATCATAAAGTTAGTAAATAGTGAACCCGAGGATCAAATGCAGATCTTTTGTGCTCCATTGCATTTTGTTTCAGTCACAGTCTATGCCTCCTACTCAGCTGACCAGCTTAATTTTGCCATCCAATACCCCTCGTTCATTTGTTCAAGAACATTTAAGTGAATGTCTGTTATGTGCTAGATATTGCAATACAGCGAGAAGAATCTAGGGGTCCCTTCGCTCAGCTGTAACAGTGGATTCCTTGTATGTTCCCTTATCTGCATGTCTACATCTGTCATTATCTCAAAACTTACATCAAGTTCTGAACAACTCCAGTTTTCATTGATTTCTTTCTTTTCTGAGTTCCTATTGTATTATTTAATAGTCAATATCATGTATTATGGTACTTCCTGGTCTCACGATTGTTTCACACTAAGGTTCATTTTCCAGCCAGTTCATCATCCATTGGGAGTAGTGGAGTTTAAAGAGTCCAGTCAGTCACATCCATCGCCTATGAAACTCACAACCAATTGAGAAACTGACACTCGATTCAGAGACATGAAGATCAAATTATTGCAGATGGAATGGATTGAAGAATTTAATGTGACCCTGCAATAACAGAGCATTCATTCAACTGATAATTACCAACCACCAACCATATTACAGGCTTTGTTCTAGATCCTGAGAATACAGGGGAACAAAAGACAAAATCCCTGCCCTCATGGAGCGTATGCTCTAATATAGTCTGGGCTCTCAAGAACTCCTGAGGATGTAGCATAGAACCAACTTATAGTAGAAATATGGATCCTCAGGGTACCTCGACCAGCTGTCTGAAAGGAAAGAGTGCCTCACATCTGCTAAGAACCACTACTGGAGAAGGAGGGATATGCTTATAGATCTGCCCCTATAAGGCAGCACCTCACCCAGGTACAAACAACACATGGAAGGTGGAAAAAGAAGAAAACACATCCATCGTAGGGGCAAAGCAGGTCTAGAATAGAGGAGAGTCTAGGTCATACTTATAAAAACCTCATCTCATTTTTAGCAATTTAATTAGACAATGCTATACTTGAGAGCATGGAGAAAAGGTTCTAGAATCATTAGAACCATTTCTTCAAGGGAACAGAAGCTCCCCATGGAAGCACAAAGAAAGGGAATAGGGATTTTTCTTCTTTTTTCAGATGGCTGAAATAATATCTAATATTTGAATCAAATGAATTCCTAAAACTGTGCAGGAACATTGTAGATAGTCAATAAATCCCATGGATTGCTTAATTCCAGTATTCAGATTTGTGCTTTGGTAAATTTTGGGACCAGAGAATTATCACGAAGTTTAAGCAAGCATTCCTCTCTTTTGGGGGCAATCATAAGAATCTTGGGCTTCTTTTTTGATAATTGTAGCATCAATAACATCTAAATATTCTGAGGTGAATGCATTGTACTTGGCTGGGTAATACCTACTGTGTGCCTTGCTAAAGTTACATGGTTTCTTTCTGGATGGAAAACACTCTGTTTATAAAATGTCCTAATATCACACTTCATGATGTATGAGCTGTGTTTATTTGTTTCTTTCCTGGCTGTCTTTATGAGATGATCTAAGGTTAATGGTGGAAATGCTACCAAAATGAATAGTTTCATGTAGACAAATATTTCATCTGAGCACTGTGTTTCAGGAAACTTGGGAGGAAAACAAATGAATATTTTTGGAGTGTTTGAATTCATTCCTTAACTATAGTACTACAAAGGTTTCTGAGATACATTTAAAAAAACATATATATTTCAAGCTACCCACAAAGTCCACAATGCTTCAACTGACCTGTCAATTAGAATATTACACATATTTTCTTCTGGAAAATCCTCAGTAGGATGTAGAAGATGATTTCAAATACCTGCATAAAATGCCTCCACATGAAATGGTTCCATAGAATCATAATCTTTCATTAGAGTGATATTCACCAGACCTAGTTTAAAACATTTCCTTAAACTGACATTTTGTTTTGAAAGTAGCAGGTGTAATATTTGCCACTAATATTATAATGTGGATGCTTTTGGAAAAAACATGGTCATGTGGGTAAAATGTAGGACTTCTCTTTGGTATCCTGAACTTCCCTAGATGTTTAGTTCAAATTTTCTCTAGACTTACATGGGAATATCTTGCACTTTTGGTCAACATTCTCAGATATTTATTACTCCTGAGTGACTCAACCAGGATGAAGTCAAACCATTTTTCTCCTCTTTTGCACTTTGGAATTCTTCTAAGAACCTCCTTTAGGTCCAGCTAAGTACAAAGCACTATTTATCACATATCTTCTTCCTGCAAGGATTTACATCCCCAGAAATTTTTATAAATGCCAAAGTCATTCTTTGTACAATCAGTATCACTTTGGAGATAGAGTCAACACTGGACTTAAAATCACAGCCCAATAAGAGAAGAAATCTAAAACCTAAGGCATTTTTAAAAAAATCAAGATTTCTTAATTAAAAAACAAACAAACAAAAAACGGATTACTACACACCAATCCCTGGCAAGACAAGGACAGTGAATTTGCCTTCCAAGTGCTTCTACTGAACTTCCAGCATAAGAATTCATTCATCTGATTCTCGTAAATTTAACTTTATATGGTTTTCTGGACTTTGAGTAACAGTGCTTAGTGGGGGGTCCAAAATTGACTTAAAGTGAAAGGAAAGACACCTTATCAATTGAGAATCCACTGGAAAAGTTTGCTACAAAAGCTGCTTACTGGCTCCTTGAAGGGTTGTATTCTGTCTCAGTCCATTTATTATTATTTATTTAATGTAGAATAAATTTGATTGTTTTTCAAAATCATAAGAGTAACATTTGTTCTTTTGAGATCAGAAAATTTGGACAATAGAAAAGAAAAGAGCACATTTCCCCAATCCTACTCACTTATGTATAATCACTATTAATAAAGGAGGTGTGACCTACAGATTTATATTCATTTATTTAACAAAATATTTACTGAGTTTCTATGGCAGGCACTTTTACTGGTACTAGGAATAGCAGCATCTATAAGATGTTGTCTTCATGGAGGTACTAGTGAAAGAGACAAAAAGTAAACAAGTAAATATACTAATATATAAAATAAAGACAGGGAGTGATAAGGACCATAAAGAAAAACCAGTGTCATGGACTGGGGAATGAGGGTGCAGTGGTGGGAGGGCCACTTTCATGACAAAAGAACTCCCTGAGAAGGTGATTTCTGAACAGAAACCTGAATAGCTGAAGGGACTGTGCTATGTCAAGAGCCAGGAGAAGAATCAGCCAGGCAGAAGGAACAACAAATGCAAAGACAATCAGATGGAAATGACCTTGGTGATCTAAGGAACCACAAGGTGGCCAGTGGGGTGGGGTGGAGAGTAGAAAGGTTAAACATCAGGCAAAGGCCAATTCATGAGGGTTTCATTGGCCACAGGAAGTGCTTTGGATTTTATTCTGATCTGATTTGTGTTTGGTCATTTTGGTTATTGTGTGAAGACTTGATTTTACAGAAGCAACAGGGCTAATAAGGGAAAGAGTTCAGTAGTCCAGATGAGCGGTACACGTGGCTTGGTCTAGGGTGGAAGCAATGACCATCATGAGAAGTGGTCATTTGGAAGGTTATTGTGACGTAGGGCCAGCCAGATTTGACGGTGTTTCGGATATGGGGAGTGAGGCGAAGAAATCTTACTATGAAGCTGTTATAACACCACTTTTTTCACTTAATAGACAATGGTCAAGCCAATAATAAGGATCCCTTCACTCACTTCATGACCAGATGTTATTCAATGTATGATTGTCCAGTAAGTTATTTTTTTAATCCCCAAATGAAGAAAATTTAGGTCATTTTTTATTTAGAAAGACTGAAATGAATATTCTTTTCCAAATATCTTTTATACTTGTCTGATTATTTTTAAGGGTATTTTTAAAATTTGAATTGTTGTAACAAAGTGTTATTACTTTTATTTTTATTTTTTTTTAAAGATTTATTTATTTTATTTATTTATCCCCCCCCTTGCTGCTTGTGCTGCTGTGTCCATTCGCTGCGTGTCTTCTCTGTGTCTGCTTATCTCCCCCTTGCTGTGAGGTCCTGCCGCATCAGCCCACGGCGCTACGCGAGCCGGCCTGCCCTCACAAGGAGGCGCCGGGAAGCGAACCCGGGGCCTCTCATATGGTAAATGGGTGCTCTATCCATTGCGCCACACCCGCTTCCCAGTGTTATTACTTTTAAAATGTGGTACGTATTTCTATTTTTCCTCTATCTTTTACTTTAAGGCAATTATGTGATCTTAAGTCTCAGTCTCATGTACTGTCATAGCAGATACAATTTTGGACTTATCCATTCTCTTAATCAATGACTTTTCTAGATAAAATTATGAATTTGAAGAGAGCATGTAGGGAGGAGGAAATTTTCTGAAGTATTTTGAAGAGAAGATGATCTTTGGATTGGAGGATTTTATTCCTTAGAAATATTAGGAGAAGGATTTCCCCACCAGCAGGCTTTGGTCTCTTTTAGCCACCCTGCTGCCACGCACAGCAAGCATCCTGGAGTGGGGCAAGTTTGTGCAGTGGTCTTTTATGTGGCATAACTGAGCATCAGAGAGAGTCCTTTAAAGGACAGGTAGGATGCTTTTGGAACAATGGGGTAAAAGCATATGCAAAAAACACCTTCAAAGTAGTTCTCCAAAATAAATGGCACAGCTAGAAAGAATGAGAGGAAGCACACAGATAAGCCTGCATTCAAATCCAAACGCTTCCACTTACTAACTCTGTATCTTATCTAGATTGTTTCACTGCTCTAAGCCTAAGTTTTTTTCATCTCCAAAATGGAAATTTAACTCTTATTTTTGGTGTAGGATTATAGGACAAATTTTTTTTTAGCGACTGTTCCCTGGGCCCTTGCTATGTGCTGTATTCTGTACCAATTGCTTGATACCTATTATCTCATTTATTTCTCACAGCAACACCGAGGTAGACACTATTTTTATCTCATATTTCAGATGAAGAGATTGAATTTGGAGACATTTTGTGACCTGCTGAAAGGCACAGAGCTAACAAGTGGCAAATCTGAAATTTGTATCCAGGAAGTCTAATGACAAAGTACCTAATGGGTCCTTGGCTCAATCAATTTCAGCCGTAACAGAATTTGGCAGGGGTATAGTGGAGACTTGTCTTTCATCCAAAACTTGGTAGAAACTGAAAGAGGACAAACTACCTTTCACTTATTTCAATTATATGCTTCCTACGCAGATGTTCACAACTCGTGGAATTAGAGTTAAAATAATCAATTAGAGCTTATCACACATCCTAGACAGGGATTGTGAATCTGGAAGGAGCTTTGAGATGATCCATTCATCAGTGAATCAGAGACATCTCCTCTTTTCCAGCCATTCCATCTTGATTCATAGAAAATAAACTTCTGGTCTTCAGAAAAGTTGAGAAGAGAACTTTTGCCCTTTCTTCCATCCCACACATGAGGGGGAGTCTCTTATCTGATTGATGTTATTAGGAGAAGTGACATGCATGGGTCACACCCCTCTGGTCTTGCTCTATTTTTAAATTTCTGGTTTGTCTGGATCTTTGCAGGCGTGTTCTCCTATTAGAAGACACATCTTCCTTGCAGAAGGCAAGCTTGGGCTGGGCTCAGACCAGACTTTGAGACCTGCCTACCTCTCCCTGGTGTCTTGGACTCTTGCTCAGATGGGTAAACTGCATGTCAGAACTTGGAGTTGACCCTGGCACTCTCACTTCAAAGCCCAGGGACCTCTCCACATAGTGTTTAACTGTGGTGGATTGGGTGAGGTGACCAGCAGCCCAATCCCGTCTTTGTTTATTGATTTGATACCTTTGTGAAACATGCTCTTTGTCCATCCTCATTCTCTTTATCATTAACTTCTATTGGTCCAGGTTTGTTGGCCTTGTTTAGAAACAAGGGAAAGTGACATAAACCAACAGAGACATACCAGGAAATTGTCTTTGCAGCTCTAGATATTTGATAAGAGATACTTAGTCTTTGAGACTCAGAAGTGGGAGTTAAATGACACTAATTGTATTCATAGGGACATCCAAAGAATATTGTAGAGCAGGGGTCAACAAACGATGACCCATGGACTGAATCTGCCCTGCTGTCTACTTTTTAAAATAAAGTTTTATTGGAACACAGCCATGCCTATTCACTTACATATTATCTGTGGCCACTTTGGTGCTACAATGCCAGTGCTGAACAGTTGTGTCCTGAACTGTATCATCCACAAAGCTCAAAATATTTACCATCTGACCCTTTACCAAAAAATGTTTACTGGCCTCTGTTCTAGCTTCTCAGTGTTTTTCCAAACTATATTATGCAAATGAACCACTTGGGGGGTTTGTTACAAGAGCTGGGGGTGGGGGGCAGTAGATTCTAGATTTCTAAACAAATTACCAGGTGATGCCAATGCTGTGGGCCCCCGGGTCCCATTGTGAGAAGCGAGGTTCTAAAGCTTTCTGCAGCAAAGGAAGTGGTCGCGTCTTTGTGTCCAATACAGTAGCCATTAGCCACATGTGACTATTGGACACTTGAAAAGTGGCTAGTGGAACTGAGGGACTGAGTAAAATCAATTTATTTACTTTCAATTAATATAAATTTAATAGCCATATGTGGCTACCACATTAGAGTCCACAGTTCTAGATTATGAATCCTAGGTTTGCTTGCTTGTTTTTAAGAAAAAGGTAAACTATGTATGACTGACTTAAAAAAGAAAAGAAATAGGTATTAGCATTGCAGACAAGTTTAGAGGATATTAAGTCCTGGCTTGCTAGCAGGGAAGGGGGGCTCAGAGATACTGCGATCTGGCTTGAGTATAATAAACCCCTTTGTTACATTTAAATACCATCAGACTATCTTATATACAGCAAAGCATTGGGATGTTTTATAGTAACAATGCACCAACATGAAAACCCCAGACAACTCTAAAAAGGCACTAATTATTATTATTAGTGTTTTGCGCTAACAATAAATGTCAAATGAAACCCTGAAAACAAATAACTACCTGTCACCAAGTGAATGAATTAAAACCCCAAACATCACCAAGCCCGACTGGCGAGCAGTGCCAAGGCAGCTTAGCGGACGCTTTCGCTAATGCTGCTGCTGGGGCAGCGGGGGTGGGACGTCCTTGGAGTAAGTCCTGAGGTCTGTAACTGCTCGCTAACACCCAAGGCACCTGGAACAGGGAGGTGGACAGGGAAGAAATGAGGGGCAAGCACATCTTCAGGAGAGGCCCTTCATCATAGCAAATAGAAAGTGGAGACCATCAAGGATGGAGGATCTTTATTTATTGGCTGGGCTACAGCCTGCTTGAGTGTTATCAGTGAAAAATTAAAGTTGGACAGGAGAGTGCGGATTTGTTTTCATGACATATTTCCCTTAGATTTTTCAAAGTGCATTCTGGGTGTCTCCCAAAGACTATTTTTTAAAAATAAATAGTACATTTTATTTTTTCAAACTTCATTTATCTTTGATATCTGATTGACATATTCAGGACAGCCTAATCCTTTCTGCTGAAGTGAGCTATGACAGTAGCTGCTACAGTAATCAACATCACAGAGCCCTCCCCAGGAATAGAGGCTGTGTCTTCAGATAGACTAGGGAGGAGGACCTGGGGGGGTTCTTTCTAGATGGCTATGGAGGGGCTGGGATCCACCTCCTGAGTCATCTGGTAGATGCGGCTCAAAGGCTTGAACCTACCATTTCTGTTTAATCCTTGCAGAATCTTCAGAGACACCACATGATTCGTGAAAGAGCTGACAAGCTGGGACTTGCCTCACTTATTTTCTTACTTATTTACAACCACTGGGGAAGAAAGGGCATGTGAAGTTGGAGATTTTAGCCTAGTTGCGGGAGCATCTGAGCTTACTCTGCATGGTTCTTGGTTTCTCTTTCTCTTTCTCTTTCTCCTTCCCGCTATCCTTGTCTTTCTTTTTCTCCTTTCTCTTTTTCCTTTTTTCAGTATTTGAATTGGTAATAAATTCACACAGCTTTAAACGAAAAAAAATTTAACAGTTATTAGAGCAAATAGCCTTCCTTCCCCCTTGTCTTTTAGCCGTCGAGCAACCATTCCCTTGGGCATTCTACTTATTTGTTTCTTATTAATCAGATATTTTATGCCTATACAAATAAGTACACATATGTTTTAGTATGTGTACACACACACACACACACACACACACAAACACACCTTTTTTACAGAAATGGTAATATACACATTGTTTTTCACCTTGCTTTTTTGTAAATCTAAAATCCATTATCAGTTCATAAGGAGCTTATCTTTTTAAAAAAGAGATGCAATATACTCTACTTTATAGTTATAGCATAAATTATTCACTAACTTCCCTGAATCTAGAGGCATTTAGGGAGTTTCTAAACTTTTACCCTACAAACAACTCTGCAGTAAATAACCTGGTATGCATGCCATTCCATACTCACGGGAGGGTCTTGGTAGGATAAACACCTAGAAGTGGACTTGCTGGGGCAAAGTGTAAGTGCATTTGTAATTTTGATGAATAGCGTCAAATTGCCCTACATAGAAGTTGTAGAATTTACATTCTCATAAAAAACTAGGCCTGTTTTCCCATACTCTTGTTCAGAGGGCATTATCAGACTTTTTGATTTTTCAAAGTGTAAAAGGGAACAATGGTCTCCCAGTAAAATTTTAATTCATAATTTCTCTTGAGTCAGGTATTATGAATCTTTATATATATATTCTTTGTAACATGATCACAGTCTTTGTCTGTTGGGGATTGAATCATGTCCCCCACAAAAGGCAAGTTCAGGTCCCAACCCCTGGTCCTGTGGGTGTGAACCCATTTGTAAGTAGGACCTTTGAAGAGGTTATTAAGTTGTGCCCAAACTGAATGAGGGTGGCCCTTAATCCCAAATAACTGAAGTCCTTATAAACAGAGGAAATTGGACACAGAAGAGAAGGCCACAGGGGGGAGCAGGAAGTCAGTGGGACTCTGGGAGAGAAAGGAGAGGACATTGCCATGTGAAGGGAAAGCCAAAGAACCCAAGAACTGCCAACCAGCCAGAACACTACTGACCCTGGGAGGAAGTAAACCTTCTAGACTCTAAAACTGTGAGCCAATGAATTCCTATTGTTTAAGCCAATCCATTGTGTGGTATTTATCTTAGCAGCCTGAAAAAAAGACAATGCCCCTTTTTCTGTTCATCTTTTCTGATGATTTCTTGGAAGGCTGTGTATATTAGGAATACTAGCTCTTAGTCTGCTTAAGGAGTAACAAATGTTTTGCTCTCAGAGTGTCATTTTAATGGATATAGGGGAATAATTCATCAATGTGTAACTATCCATTCATTTATTAAGTCATCAACTGAGCAGCTGCTACAGAGAGCCACCGTGTTGGACACCAGAATGCCAGTTCTAAAGGGGCAGCCAGACAATCAAGCAAACAAGGATAACAATGTGGGGTGAGCTGTGTGATGGGAGATTGTGGGGCGCAGAGGCACCATGGAAGGGTAACCACTCCCCATTCCCCCACACACACTGGGGGAGGGCTATCAGGGCTATCCTGGCATATATAGTTTAGAAGCTGAAACTTGAAGGACAAGAAAGAAGTGGTCAGGCAAAAAGGCAGGTGGGAATGGGGAGAATGAGGAGCGTTTTAGGCCAAGAAACAACATGTGTCAAGGAGAGAAAACACGGCTTGTCAAGGAAGTGGCAAGAATTCAGAATGATGGATGAAGAGAAAAAGGTGGAAAGGGAGTAGGGACAGCTTTAATGGGAGGCAAAATTGCAGATATTTTGAGGATTAGGACTTATATTCATTCGCGTACGTGCGGTACAAGTGCTGGGGACATAGTGACAGACAAGATAGACAAGTCCCTTCCTGTAAAGTGCTTAAATGTTATGGGGAAGGAGGCATAGACAATAAACAAATGACTAGATAAATAACTAAAGCAATAATCCCTACTCTTAGCACTATGAGAGAAGTAAGCAGACTGTTTTGGAGACTAATAGCAGGGTCTCCGTTAAACAGGGTGTTCAAGGAAGGTGGCCCTGAGGAAGGACATTTGCACTCCGTTTGACTGAGTGAGAGGGAACAAGGACACAAAGAGCAGGGCTGAAGAACTCGGTTCCGCCTCTTTTACCGCCTCCTCCTGCACAGGGCTGGTTTGGTGCTCAGTACAAACTAAAGCATCATTTTAATGCTTCTTTTTCCTAAGCAAGAAGGGGTTGGCTTAAATTATGTCCAAAGAAAGCTTTATTTGAACGCAAGCAAGATCTGTCTCAAGTTTGTGGAAGAGATTTGTGTGTATTCCTGGAGAAGCCACCATCTCTGTTTTTCCCTCTACACACACTGCCCAGGCCAGGGCTATAAACAGAGCAGCCAATGAGAAAGAACATCTTAAATTAAAAGCTGTGGGATTCAACCCAGCACTGGGAGCTAATTCCTTGGACAAGGAATAGGTCATATGGCTTCTAGGCCAGAGGGTCCATTCAACCCTAACTCTTGTGAACAGTTGGAGTCATCAGTGAGACAGCTACCTCCCATCAAGTGTCATTCGGCGGCTTCCTCATTCTTTTGAGACCTGAAAATAAGTTAATCTAACATGCCTCACATATAACTAAGGAAGCAAAGAAGTACTTGAAACACAGAAGGGGAAAAACAAATAATGGAATATGGTGAGGAAGTTTTCTCAAATTAGAAGTCTTATTTTGATGATATTGGCACCACTTGTGTTTGGAATGAAAAATTACCCAAAGACAAGAAAGAATAACAGAAGAAATTAAAACTTCAGGATTGAAGGCATTGGACAAATTGTAGGCTAAATTTCTAGACACGAAGAGCAAATACTAATAAATCATTTTTTACTATGTTCTAGGCACTAAACACTTTTAATATTTTATTTTATTTGGTCCTACTGACGATACTAGATGATGTGCCTTATTCTTTCCATTCTGCAGACAAGGAAGTTGTAATGTAGAGTTTTCACAACCAGTTCAAGATCCCACATTTTGTAAGTCACGGAGCTGGAATCTGAACCCAGAGGGCAGTTGGCTGCCTGACCCTTAATCACTGTGGGACGGTCCCCTCCTAGAGGAGCACCCAGCTTCCACTAAGAGTAAGGAAAGTCTTTCCATTAGTTCAGGGGTCCACAGGCTTTTTACTTCAAAAGGACCAGATAGTAAATATTTCCAGCTTTGTGCCCTGAGCAGCCCTTGTTGCAAGCACTCACCTCTGCCATTACTGGCAGCCGCAGACAATATGGAAATAAATACATAGGGGTGGCTATGTTCCAGTAAAAGTCTAGTTATGGACACTGAAACTTTAATTTCATATAATTTGTATGTATCACAAAGTCTTATTCTTTTTTTTTTTAAATTTGCAGCCATTTAAAAATATAAACAGATTCATAGCTCATGGGTCGTACAAAAACAGACATGGGTGGGATTCGCCCATGGGCCACAGTTGAACCATCTCTGCCCTAGGCTATAATAAGCTCCTTGAGCCAATCAAACTGTTTCACAGATAGGAGATACTGATTAAGTATTGGGAGAAAGAGGCAGGGGAGAAGGAAGGGGAAAAAGAGAGAAAGAAAAAAATATGCAAATTGCATTAACTTTTAGCTTTGACTCTAGATAAGTCTTGTTATAACTTACCAAGAAAATACTTGGCAATATGTATAAAACTCTTTACTAATGTGCCTCGTTTCACTTAAACAATCCACTTTGACAAAGATATCTAACACAAATAATCAAATAAACAAAGATAGATGTGCAAGGCTCATGAATCATTTTTTATAAGAAAAAAATTCACAATCTAAATGTCCAGTAATAGTGGATTGGTAACATTATATCACAACAGAAAACTATGCATCCATTAAAAATTATATAAATTTCTAACTTACTGAAAGAAATTTCTCCTTATTGAAAGAACATCTTTCTATGTTCCTCTGAACCCACTTTATGAAAATTAGAGTAGAGAAGTTGTAGGTTTACAGAAAAATCATGCAGAAAATAGAGTTCCTACACGCACCCCTCCCCAATTTTTAATACTTTGTGTTAGTGTGGTAACTTTTTTGATGAGAGAATATTATTACAATTGTGCTAATAACTATAGCCCATAGTTTACATTAGAGCTCACTGTTGGTGTTGTACAGTTCTATGGCTGTTTTTTAAAAAAATTATTCTAGTAACATCTCTCTCTATAATATAAAGTTTATCATTTTAACCACATTCAGATATATAATTCAGTGGTGTTAATTACATTGACAAGTTATGCTACCATCATCACCATACATTACCAAAACTTTCCTATCACCCCAAACAGAAAGTCTGTACCAATTAAGAATTAATTCCCTACCCCTTGCCCCAGCCCCTCGTAGTCTCTATTCTAGTTTCAAACTTTAGGAGTTTGCTTATTCTAATTATTTCATATCAGTGAGATCACACACTATTTGTCCTTTGTGTCTGCCTTATTTCTGAACTCCCTTTTGTAATATATGCAGTTATATGTTTATATACACACAAAAAGCCTGGAAGGCTATATACCAAAATATTTACATTGGTTCCTCCTGGATGGAAGGATTATGGATTTTTTATATACTTTTCTATATTTGCTAAACTTTATATTATTAGATGTTTATTTTTTCAGCACAAAAACATAGGTTATAAAAATAGAATAAACAAAGATAATTTGGGAGGATCTCAGCCTTGTGTCATGTGTAAAAGATTTCACCTAAAAATATCCTGGAAATGCAACTCCCTTTAGATTCTTAGCATGTCGTGTCCGGATGCTTTCTCCCATCTTCTCCTGGGCTACATATTGAATTAGTGATTTCTTCTTGTTGGATGGCTAAATTCATAACTTCCCCCCCACCCCCCACCCTGGCTTTGGTAACCTGCCATCTGTCTTCCTTCTAACCTGTTGGGAACTCACAAAAACATTAGTTCTCTCAGAAGCACAGCACTTGGGAACAACAATGGGGGAGCCGAGGAATTTTTATTGCTTTTCTCCTGTTTTCCTTTCTCGGGGTCCTCCTTTTTCTCTCTAACTTTGTGCCACCAGTCCCATGCATGTGTGTGCGCTCACACTCTGTCAGCCCCCCAGAGTCACATTCTCAATGTGACAGGGACGGCAGCCATCCCTGTTGTGATTTATCTTCACAAGTTGCCAAATCACTCTTGCTAGCATGTCCAAGCTTAGTGAATAATGAGAAAGACCTACCATCCATCTAAGGGCAAAATAACGTGAGCAGTTACATTTAAATTTAGCTATTTTTCCCTCTCAGCTTTTTTCTTATTTTCTGATCGAAAAGGGCCCATTTAAGGGCCTTTGTGGTAAATACCCAAATAATTGTGTCACGTAGATGGAGGGTCATTTTTCACTGGAGTCAATGATTGCTGTGGATCAGCTGTCAGCCTTAAGTTGCAAACTCTGCTCAAAACTCTGGCCTCTTAATAGCAATTTCTCTGGATCTTCAGGAGGGACTCATTTCAATGTCTGCCTCTTAACTACTAAGGAGCAGGTTATTGCACCACAAATGCAGTCTGCAAATTGCAAGAAGACACAACCTCTACGTGAGGCAACATTTGGGATCTGCATATGTCTCCCTGATAAACAGTGAAATAGGATGAAGCACACAAAGATAATCTTACCTGATGAGAGAGGTGGTGAGATAAGATATGAGAAGATTGGGGGACAAAGAGCCCTGAGTTTGAATCCTTTCTCAACCACTTACATCTAGGTGTTTGACTTTGGTAAAATTACGTGTTTTCTGAGCCTGCTCCTTCCTCTTTAAAATGGGATTATTCACACCTACATTGCAGGATTGCTATAAAGGTGTGTCAGATTGCATTTCCAATGATGGCATCAAAATACTATGTTCTGATAGAATATTGCCACTCAAGAGAAAGAGTCTCATTCCCCTTCCCTTGAATCTGAGCAGGATTGTGACTTGTTTGTAAACAGCAGAATGTGGTGGAAGTGATTCTGTGTACCTTCTGAATATAGATCATGAAATATGATGCAGCTTTTGCTTTGTTAGATGGGGCATTCTCAGTCGCAGCCTTGAGCCTCTATGTAAAAAGTCCAACTACCCTGAGGCTGCCATGCTGAGAGGAAGCCCAAGCAGCCCCATGGAGAAGCCACATGTGGGTGTTGCTGTCCACAACCCAAGCTGAAGTCTCAGCTAACAGTCAGCATCAACCAATAATCCTATGAGTGAAGAAATCTAAGATAGTACAAGTTCCTGACCATCAAGTTACTCCTAGTATTCCAATCTTTCCAGCTGAATCCCCAGACATCATGGAGTAGAGACTGGCCATTCTTTGTGCCCTCTCCAATTTCCTCACCCACACAACCTGAGAACATATGAAAACGGTTGCTTTATGCCACTAAGTTTTGGGGTGGATGCAGCAATAGCAGTTGGAAAAGAAGGCCAGGAAAACAAAATTCTGCTAAGCACATAACACATAAAGGAAGCAATAAGCGGCAACTATAATTATTTGCAGTATTTTCTTCTCTGAGCTAGACATCAGGTGTGACATGGAGGTGGCAACATATCAACACAGGGCCCTCCACCCTAAGGAATGGAAGGGAAGCTCTCATACATTCATCCATGCATGTGAGTGATATTTGTTGGATACCAATTGGATATTTAGATAGCTATTGGATACCAATGTGCCAGGCATGCTGCTAGGTACTGGGCATATGCCCAAAACAAGATAAATATGGGCTCCACATGGACCCTGCCCACATGGAGAGTCCAGAGGAGCAGGAAGATAAGCAAGTAAATAAATTAATAAGAAAATGGAAATGCTGTGAGAGAAACAAAATAGGATTATGTGTTAGGGAGTTGGGAAGTCCCTCTGAGAAATGACATTTAAGCTGAGAATTCTTCCCCCTAGGGAAAACTTGAGAACTCCTTATATGCTTGAGCATTTCCTGGGAAGCTTTTAAAATTGCTGATTCCTGTTCCCATATTTGCAAATTTGGATTCTCTAAGTTTGATAGAGTGGCCTTTAGGCCACATTTTATAAAGAACTGCACAAGACTAGAAGCTCTTTGAGGCTAGGGGCTCTTCTGCTTAGTTATGGTTATGTTATGAGATTTCATACAGGATTTGTCCTAGAGTAGGCATTTATTCAACATCCATAACTTTATAGAATACTTTCCAGGAATCTTCAGAAAGTCTATATGAAGAAGTACATGGATACTATATCATATATAAACTCTATGAGCTTATAACATATATTTGATATGTAAAATATTTAATTTATAGGACCACTTAGGTAATATTAACTCTCTGAATTTTCATAGCACATTTTTTTCTATCAATCATTAAATGTTAATAAATGCATAACATTTCATAAAAATTAAGACATTACAAATGCAACTTAAGTTGCTTTTGGCATCTTCCCTCCATCATGACCCCTCTTCTGCTATGGAAATCTCTGTATCAGTTTGTTGCTTTTTCTTCCAAAGTTTTTCCAATGGATTTTCATGTATCTGTATGTACTTATATAAAATATAAAATATTGTTTGTGTTTTTATAAGCTTTTGATTGTTCTTTTAAAAAGGTCTTTTATGGTGTATTGTTTCTGCAACTTTCTTTATTTACTCAAAAATACATCTTGAGGATTTTGTTAATCTAGATGCATATAGATTCATTTAATTCTTTTAAACCACTGCATCAAATTTAAATCTTACACACTTCATTTAGCCATTCCCTTGCTGATTCCCTTCCAGCTATTACTATTCCCTCCAAAAATGTGATGTACATCCTTGCACATGTCTCTTTTTGCCCATGTATAATGGTTTTTCTGGGGCACAAGCAAAGGAGCAATTGGCTTGATCAAGTTCATGGGCATTTTTATTTTAAAGATGCATAACCATTCTATCCAGTGACATATGAGAGTATTCATTTTTCCATACTTTGCCATCAATTAAATATTATTAATTAAAATAATAATGAATGAATGGATGAATGAATGAATATCACTCTAGAAAATCTAAAGCTTAGAGTTTATGACTCTGGTTATCAAATATTGATGACCCTTGTCCTAAGAAGGCATGCCCCTTTTCTCTAATAACCTGGGAGGCAGGGGATGGACTAGTAGAATCTTTGCCTATATGGATAGAATAATTTCAGAAAGCCAGATGAACGTTAAAAAAGTAAAAACATTGGTTTGTAGGCTGCTGTCCTGAAGTGCTAAGAACAGGGAGGGGACTGGCAAAGAGGCATAACACAGAAAAACATGACACAGAAACAGAATTGTTTCTTAATAATAAAAAAAAAATCTCTCAAAGTTTTCTGCAAGGCCCTGTCAGCAACTCTTCAAGCAGCACGGCTTATTTTAAATTTTATTTAAATCAACAAATTGTACACACTTGAATACAGAAACAGAATACAGGGAAAACACAAGCTGCCCTAACAGAGTAACGTCTAATAAACATTATGCTACTCGGAGATATTTGCTGTTTAATCACCCCATGAAAGGACGCATTCAGCCAAAAGATGTCAGATAGCATCTTGCTAAAGGCAATGGTGCCAGCTTTCCTGGCTTCGGAGTTCATGTAGCTAATCCCCCCACCCCCACCTTCCTTCCCATTTGCTTTAAAAAAAATTATTTTAGAGTATGAAATTCTGAGATGCTTTGTCTCCTGGAACTTTCAAATGATGAACAATGTGGGCTTTGAGTAATGATAATAATAACCACTATCTATTGAATAGTTTCATTGTCAGGACTGGCTATGTATTTTGTGGGACCCAGTGCAAAAGGAAAATGTGGAGCCCCTTGTTCAAATGGTATTAAGAATTTCAAGATGGAGACAGCATCAAGAAAGGCCCATCAGTGCTTGGAGCCCTTCTAAGTGTGGGACCCTGTGCCACTGTACAGGTTCCAGGTCCCGTGAAGGTGGTCTTAACTGTCAACTCTTCACATTCGTGGCTATCTGGGGAAGATCTCGTTTTCGTAGAGTTAAAGTCATCTCTCCTTTCCTACTCCAAGAAAAGGGGACTAACCATTGTTGGTGCCTGAACTGGTTTCTAAGGATGGCGTCAGCTAACCACTGGCTTTTGTTTTGCTGGCTGGAGTTGCTAGCTGGGAGCTAACTTACTAGGAACAATAGAAATATTTGAGGGGCAGGGTTGGGAACGATAAGGCAGAAGGAAAAACAAGGAGAACCAGAAGATAATGTGCCCAGAGAGGAAATTCCAGGAAAGAACAGCCGTGTTTGGTCTTTTTTACATGGCACTCTGCCATGCAAGTGTGCTCCCTTCTCTACCCTCAAAATCTTCAGTAAAATATGCTCCAAGTTCCCGGAAACTGTAAGAGGAAGAGTCACTTCTTCCTGTTTCCCAGGCTGCCCGGCGGCACCGGTTGCCAGGGAACGCGGGCGCTGAGGGAAGGGATGGCGGGAGGAGGGGTACGGCTTTGGTGCTGGGGCTGCAGCTGCACTGGTGAAGCTCGGGCTCGACACGAAACAAGCAAAACCCCAGAGGCCCGGGGGCAGCTCGTGTCCTCAAGTAGAGAGGTTTGAGAAACATTTCTCCATCTACAAGCCTACCACCTCTGGTCGAAGGCCAGTTACGCTGCTTTCTGAAACTTACTGTTAATAAAGTCATATGGAAGATTGCAAAGCCTCTCACTTGTGTACTTGTCCGAGTGAGATGGTGGGGAGAAACATCAGATGGAACGCTCTTTTGTCCCAGGGATTCTTTGCAGATTGCACCAAACGCTGTGAAAACAGCTACACGTTGTGCTATTCGCTGTGGTCCGAAGCAGTTTACCTCTTATCTGACGAATATGGCTGTGCTGGTGCTGAAGTAATCACCAAACTTGATCATCTTCCAGTTGGTAGAGTTCAGATCGGTGGACTAGCCCAGCTTTCTCCAACCCATCAGATCAATGGACTTTTTTTTTTTTTTTTTTTTTTTTTTTTTTTTTTTTTTTACTATTGTTTCACCAACATCTAAGAACCTTGGAGAACTCCAGATGTTCTGTTCATTATTGACAATGGTGTATGGAAGTCTCCTACTATTAATATAGAACAGTCTATTTCTCCCTCCAAATCTGTCAGTATTTGCTTGCTCCACACTATGCTGGAGAGAGGGTAGGGAAGGAGCTAGGAAGGAGCTACCATGAGCATCATCTATGGTTTTTCAAGATGTTTATCCTTGATTCAGCATTAGCCCAGTTACTGCAACCCTTTCACTGTTTTCCAAGGTTTTCCAGAATATGGCTCTGCCAGTTTTCGCTAATTGTTCAAAGATTCTGTTGGGGGTAGGTGGTGGCACCTTGGTGTGTCTTACACAGCCATCTGGGTTGACCAAAAATGAGTCAACTATATTTCATCTCTGGAGTCTATTGGAATATTGTGCAGCATCCAAGGAAGACCTGGACTAAGAGGCTGGTAAACTGCAGTAAATATCAGTATATATTCCACCCTCCATATAGTGGCTACTATCCCCTATCCCCCAACTGCAAGGCAAGCAGCAGTAGGGATTGCAGCCTGGGCTCCTGGTGCAGTTTGCTGGTGCTAGGGTGGGCTATAACCCCTCCTTCTCCAAAATCCAGGGATGTATGTTATGATCTGATCACTGCTTTCGATCAGCTACTTCATATTCCTGGGTGGCTTGCTCTGAGGGCAGCCATTATTCCAATTCTTCCCCCCTTTAGGAAAAAGCAACAGAGGAGTCTTAAAGAGACAGTATCTTTTTTCCCTCCCCCTTTCAATGATTTTTTGGGAACAAAAATAGTTCGGAAAGGTCACAAATTGACAGCTCCAGCCTTCAACACCACCACCAAAATCTAGCAATCCCAAAGAAGTGGGAGAACTAGATTTCCAGAGTTATAACAAGATAACATTCAGAATGTCTAGTTCTCAACAAAAAATTACAAAACACACAAATAAACAGGAAGATATGTCTTATTCACAGGGGAAAAAAAGATTTTGCCAGAAACCATCCATAAGGAAGTCCATACATTGCTTGGACTTAAAGTAACTGTCTTAAATATGTTCAGTGAACTAAAAGAACACATATACATTGTCTGAACAAAATAAAGAGATAGAAATCATAAAAAGGAACCAAACAAATATTGGAGCTGTAAAGTAAACTAATTGAAATGAAAATCTCAGCAGAAGGAAGCAGCAGGAGATGTGAACAGGCAGAAGAAAGGATCAGTGAACTTGGAAACAGGACAATTGAAATTATCCAGTGTAAGAATCAGAAAGAAAGCATAATGAAGAAAAGTGAACAGGCCTGAAGAGCCTGTGGGACACCACCAAGCATACCAATATACTGATCATGGGATTCCCGGAAGGACAAAAGAGAAAGGGTCAGAAAAAGTATTTGAGAAAATCATGGCTGAAAGCTTCCTAAATATGATGAAAGACATGTATACACACATTCAGAAGCTCAACGTACAAGCAGGATAGACTCCAAGATATCTAAACCAAAACACATTATAGTGAAATTGTCAAGATCCAAAGACAGAGGATTTTGAAAGCAGCAAGAGAGAAGTGACTTGTCACATACAAGGGATCCCTGATAAGATTCACAGAGGATTTCTCATCAGAAACCATGGAGGCCAATAGACAGTGGATGGCATAGTTAAAGTCCTTAAAAAGACTTGTTAACCAAGAATTCTATAATCAGCAAAATTCTCTTTCAAAAAAGAAAGGAAAATTAAGACATTCACAGATAAATAAAAGCTGAAAGATTTCATTACTAGAAGACCTGCCATACAAGAAATGCCAAAGGGAGTCTTTCAGGCTAAAATAAAAGAACACTAGACAGTAACTCAACTCCATAAGAATAAATAAAGAATATGGGTAATATAAAATTCTGTATTATTGTACTTTTGGTTTGTAACTTCATTCTGCGCCCATTAGGGAAATGCAAATCAAAACCACAATGGGATATCATTTCACACCCACTAGAATGGTTACTATTTAAAGAACAGAAAATAATATGTTTTGGAGAGGATGTGGAGAAATAGGAACACTTATTCACTGGGAGTGGCAAATGTAAAATGGTGCAGTCTCTGTGGAATTCAGTTTGGCAATTCCTTTCAAAGCTAAGTATAGAATTACCATATGACCCAGCAATCCCGCTACTAGGTATATACCCAAAAAAATTGAAAGCAGGGGCTCAAACAAATATTTGCACATGGATGTCATAGTGGCATTATTCATAATTACCAAAAGGTGCAACCTATGTGTCCATCAACTGATGAATGGGTAAACAAAATATGGTATATACATACAATTGAATTCAGTCATTAAAAGGAATGCTACAATGTGGATGAAACTTGAAGACTTTATGTTCAATGAAATAAGCCAGACACAAAAGGGCAAATACTGTGTGATTTTTCTGATATGAAATAATTAGAATAAACAAATTTGTAGATTCAGAAACTAGAATACAATTTAACAGGGAATGGAGGTGGTGGGGTAGGGAATGGGGAATTCATGCTTAAAAGTATTTTTAAATTAAATGGTATTATTTCAGTTTCAGGTTTTGGGAAAGTTTTGGTAATGGATGGTGGTGATAATAGCACTACATTGTCAATAAAATTAATAGCACTAAATAATATATTTGAATGTGGTTAAAAGGGGAAATTTTAGATTGTGTATTATTTTACTAGAATAAAATTAAAAAAAAAAAAATCCATAGGACTCTACAACATAAACAGTGAACCCTAATGTAAACTATGGACTATAGTTAATAGGACAATTATAATAATATTCTTTTGTCAACTATCACAAATGTACCACACTAATTGCAAGGTGTTAATAATGGGGGAGGGCAGTATATGGGAATTCTGTATTTTCTGCATGATTTTTCTGTAAATCTACAACTTCTCTAATAAAAAATAAATAAATAAATATATATATATATGTATATATACTTCAGTTGCTAAAGAAATGAGGAAGAATGCGATAAAATGCTGAGTATTGCCTCAAAATGGTGAAACAAGAAATCGGAGGCTACCTATTGGATGCCCATTGTGTTTGGGTTACACATAAGATATCTTATTTAAGTTTTTCCTCAAAGCAATGATAACTTCATCACAGATCTTCCTGTGCCCATTTTCTTTTAATTGGTTGGTTTTTAAAAAATGCCAATTTATAGAAATTCTTTATGTATTAAGGAAACTCATCCTTTGTTACATGAGATGCAAATGTTTTCCCTATTTATCTTTTGGTTTGATGTTTTTATTCCCTCATGCAAATTCTCTTTTTATATAACTTATGTAGTGAAAAATAATGTTACTTTAATTCCATGATCAAAATCTTTACCTTAAAAGTTGGTGGGAGCATTAAATGAGTTTCTTTGTGTAAATTCATTTAGTGCAGTGTCTGGTGTAAAGCAAGTGTTCAAATTTTAGACGCTGCTGCTGCAATTGAATCACTGAATCGCAGAGAAGCAGAGTGGAGTAAAGACTGCAGCCCTCTGGGAACTATTTATATGAGTCTTGCCTGGATTCAGAGAAGCAGACTTCAGCTGGGATTGCAAACTCACATGCTTAGAGGGGCCAGAAAGTTAGCATAAATCAGGACTTCTCAACCTCACCACTATTGACATTTTGGAATAGATAACTCCTTGTCATGGGGTGGGGTGAGGTGGCTATCCTATGCATTGTAGGAGAATTAGCAGCATCCCTGGCCTCTATCCACTAGATGCCAGTAGCAGCCCCTCTCCCCACTTGTGACAAACCCCAAAATGTCTCAGATACTACCAAATGTCCCTGGGGTAGGGGGAACTAGTGAAATCACTCCCAGCTGAGAACCATTGCGGAAATGACTGAGCCCAGGCTTGTATGTGTGGGTGGCAGTGGCTGCTGTTTCCTACTGAAGGCTCCAATTGCCCTGATTAAAGGGGACAGCCCCTACTCAGCTCCAGGAAGAATCTAAGGAGGAATATGCACTTGTTGCCGCCAGCTCGTTCAAATTTTCGAGAGAAGCCCGTGGTCTACCTTTATATTTTACCAAATTTTTAAACATTGGCCCCAATATTTTGTAACATGATATAGATCAAATGAAAGCCATCCCAGGCCATATTTGCTTCTTGCCTGCCAATGTGCAAACTCTGGTCTAGAAGAGTTCCCGAGATACTGCCCCAGGTGTCTGAGATGCTGAGCAGAGCGCAAGTACATTTCCCCCAGGGAATTGCTTCCTTTCAAAACAGCTGGGCTGATCAAACTACCATTTAAGTCTCCTAATTGATTAGGTTCATGTTGCCCCCTTGAACAGACACTCTTATTTCTAACTTGTCACTTGGTAACAGGAATTCTAGAGTGAGTAAAATGAAAAGGATTATTGAGAAGATCTCTCCTTGGAGATTTTAAATGGAGTCCTCTGTTTTGTTTTTTTTTTCTCAACTCATCTCAATCACTGGTTACTACGGATATTTTCATTGGTTATAAGTTTTACAATCCCCTTCCAATTGCCAATGTGGTGAATTTATTGTAAAGATACAAGGAGAGTCTCTTGGAACATGTGGACAAATATAATCAGACCTCAGAAAGGACCAGAAAAGAGATCTTGTATCAATGATTATTCCCTTATCTTCTCAGACACCCTGGTATTCTCAGCTCTGTAGCTTTCATTCATTCCTCTCCCTCTAGAATGGCTTTCTCTGTTTTCATAAGCACATGGCTGCCACAATCCTGTGTTACATGTTGCTCATGCCTCAATTTGAAGTCTCTAGGAGACAATCTGGTTGGGCCAACTGGAGACAGGAATAGACCCCCCATGACCAACCAGCTGCGACAGCATCACAAAGGCCAGACTACTTACTCTATGAGAGCAGGGACTTCCTTTTGCTCATGTTGAATCCTCAGAACCTAGAAGAATGCCTGGCGTTTAGTGGGTCCTTATGGTCTCCTCTCTATTTACACGCTCTTCTTGCATGCTATATTCTGCTATCACTAAAATATTATCCCCAGGATGAAACTCTCTTGAACTCCACTTGATATCTTCACCTAGATGTCTAATAGAATCTAAAGTTAACATCCTTAAAACCAAACTCCTTCCCACAAAAGCTGCTCATCACCTACTGAGATGGGTCTTTCCCATCTCAACAAATGATACCTTCATCCTTGCTATTCCTCAGATGAGCAGACTGTACCTCAGGGCCTTTGCATCCCTTTATTCCAATGTTGAAAATATTCTTTCTTCCAGATATTGTTATACTTTGCTCCCTCACGTCCTTCATGTTACTCCTTAATAGTCCTCTTCTCAGTGAAGCCTTCCGTCACTCCATATTTCAAACAGCATGTCCATTGCCCTTGGCAATTTCTATTCCTTTTCCTTGTATTTGTTTTTTCTCACACAGCATCTATTACTATCTTTTGGTTATTGTTGATTTCTCTCACTAGAATATAAGTTCCATTCCATGAGGTTAGAGTCAGTAATATTTTTTTTAACTTTTTTTTTTTTTGGAATGGTTTTAGATTTACACACAAAAAAAAGTGAATATAGAACTGATAGTTTCCACATACCCCTCACTCAGTTTCTCTTATTATTAACATCTTACATTAGTATAGTGCATTCAGTATATTTGAAGGATCAATATTGACATATTAATTTAACTAAAGTCAATACTTCATTGAGATTTCCTTAGTTTTTCCCTAATGTCTTTTTTCTGGTCCAGGATTCCATCCAGGGCACCACATTGCATTTAGTTGTCACATCTCCTTAGGCTCCTCTTGGCTGTGATAGTTTCTCAGATTTCCTTGTTTTTATACAGTTTTGAGGAGTAGTGTTCAGGTATTTAATAGAATGTTCCTCAATTGGGTTTGTCTGCTGTTGTTTGCAGGATTAACACATGGATTTGGGGAGGACGACCACAGAGGCAAAGTGCCATTCTTATCACATTGTATAAAGGGTACATATTAGCCAGATATTTATCACTGTTGAGTTGACCTTGAGAACCTGGCTGAGGTAGTGTTTTTCAGGGTTATCCACTGTAAAGTTACTCTTCTTTCCCCTACTTTCCACACGCTATTCTTTGGAAGGAAATCATTATGTGTAGCTCACACTTAAGGAATGGGGAGCTATGCTCCACTTACTTGAGGATGAAATATCTACATAAACTATTTGGATTTCTTCTGCACAGGACGTTTTTCTATTCTCCCCCTATTTATTTATTTATTCATTCAATTATTTATACCAATATGGATCAAGGATATTTTATACATTGGGCTTAATCCAATACTATCTTACTTATTTTGCTGCTCAAATTGTTCCAATTTTGACTACTGGAAACTTATGGATGGCTCCTGTGTCCCTTTTAGGTACTCCCATCATTGTGTGTGTGTGTGTTTTTTAGCATTTCCTTTCTATCTGGCATTACAAGATACTCCAGGCTCATCTTGTATATTCCCTGACCATCTTAGGCTCAGCTATTTCTCCAAGGAGCCCTGGATCCTTTTTATTGGAGAATGGTACTAGAAACCAACATAAGAGTCTTAGGTTTCCTCATTGCTGCTGGGGTGCTGTTACTTCTAAGCCTTTTCATCTCATAGAGCGAGGAAATATTTGCATGTATATTAACCCATATACACACACATAGATCTATAAATATTTATATATGTAGCCACCTGTATCTATATTAAGCTAAATATTATTTTATACTGATGTCTCCAACTCTAATCAAGGATCATTCTAGCCTTCTTCCCTTGCTTGGCTGTGTCTTTTTTTTTTTTTTTTTTTTTTTTAACATTTCAGCTCCCAGAATAGTGCCCAGACATAGCAGATGGTCAATCAACATTTGTTGGATGAATTTGTTGAGTAAATTTTGAGAAGGAATGAATAAATGCTGTCTGCCTCTCCCCACCCAGCAGAGAAAACCTCAAAGTAGAGTATATAGAAAGGTATACTAAGAAAGTGGTATAAGGTCAGAGATAGTCTATGCTTCTCTATAATTATGGTATATTATCATCTTTTTTTCAATTTCAGATTTTATCATTATGACCATAGTCAGATGATATTACTGAGAGCATTTATTAATTTAAAAAAAAGGCTTTATTTAAAAAAGGCATCCCAGGCCAGCTCTAATCTGGGTACAGAAAATGAGGAACCAAGTTCATCTTTTTCAAAACATGCTATTCAGAATTCTACTCTCAGCTATGATGGAGAACAAGGTCAATATACAATGCTTATCTATATACTACCAACAAACAGCTGGAAAATGACATTCAAAAATATCATTTATAATAGCATAAAAACCCATGAGATATGTAGGAGCAAGTTTATTACAATATGTGCAAGAACTGTGCACTGAAAAGTATAAAATACAGCAGAGAGACATTAAAGAAGACCTAAATAAATGGGAAGATATATTATGATCACTGATTAGAAGACTGAGTATTGTTAAGATATTCCCCAAATGAGCTAAGGGTTCAATGCATTCCCCTTCAAAATTCTACCGGGCTTTTGTAGAAATTGACAAGCTGATTTTTAAAAATTATGCGAAAATACAAAGGACCTAGAATAGCCAAAGCAATTTTGAAAATGAGGAACAAACATGGAAGTCTGATGCTACCTGCTTTCAAGATTTACTATAAATCTGCAGGAATTAGAACAGCATCACATTTATATGAGGATATACACATAGATCAGTGGAACAGATTAGTGAGCCCAGAAATAGACACACATGTGTGTCAATTCATTCTTTACAAAATAATCCAATGGAGGAAAGGATAATATTTTCAACAAATTGTGCTAGAAAAACTAGATATTTATATGAAAAAAAAAAAAAAGATTAACCTTGGACCCCCACACTATACACACCCTATCTTGCAATGGCTCAGAGGCTTACATGCAAATTAAAGCCACTTATATATTACTGCACCACCATAGAAAGGCTAAAATTAAGGCGACTGACAACACTAAGTGTTGATGAGGATGTGGGACAACTGGAACTCTCACACTTTTATGTTGAGGGTGTGAAACGGTATAATCACTTTGGAGGACTTTTTAGCAGTTTCTTATAAAGTTAAATATATACTTATGTGTGATCTAGCAATTCTATTTCTAAGTATTTACCTAAGAGAAATGAAAATATATGTCCACACAAAGATCTGTGCATAAGTGCTCATAGCAACATTATTCACAATAATTTAAAAAACTGTGAACAGTCCAAACATCTATCCACAGCAGAATGGACAGAAAAAAATTCTCCCATGCCCATACAATGATTAAATCCATACTACTCAGAATTAAAAAGGAAGGAACTAATGATAGATTTATCACAAAAGCTTTATGCTACGCAAAAGAAGCCAGATGAGAAAAAGTACATACTGAATAATTCCACTAAAAGAAGCTCCAGGACAGGTAAAACTATAGTGACAGAAAGCAGAACAGTGGTTGCCTCCGGTCTTGAATGGAGCTGTAGGGGTTGGGAATTGACTACAAAGAGGCACAAGGAATTTCTCTGTACAATGGAAGTGTCATATATCTCTATTGTTGGAGAGGTTACCCAGGTACATACATTCTTGAAAACTCATCAAGCTCTACCCTTCAGATGGATGCATTTTACTGTATGTAATATAGACAATTGATTTGGGGGTGGAAATGCTTTGCAGAGAAGACAGTTCCTTTGGAGTCATCCTCTACGCTTTCTCTTGGCATATGGTATTTAAGTTGCTTAAGAAAATGCCCAAGAGAAAGATGTTCCATCAGGACAAAACCATATATGAGAAAAATATTTACAACCTGAGGGTTGTCCACACAGGATGAATCGATATGTGGCACTAAAAGTGACTGCCAGCAATAATGTCAGAAGACACTTATTTAATGCAAAATTCACAAAATCCTCACCTACGGACCACATATAGGTGTGCCTCTTTTGCTCGTCATGGCTTTATTTTATTTTTAATTTGTTGCCAACACTCCAATATTGGGAGATTTTACATAAAAATCCAAATTTCAGTTCTATGTTGAAAAACCAGGCCCTTGTTCTGCCATGGCATAAAGGACTGACTATTTATATGAGGCCATGTGGTCCAAGTTTGCCAAGGTCCCCGAGGCAGTGTCCCTCACTCACTTTACCGGACAGACCCTGGAGGGGTGTGGGTTGGTGCCTCGTGGGCAATCTTTCCTGTGCCCACCCAAGTGCCAGCTCCCAGTGACACTCCATAAATGCTGGGGAACGGTGGAGCCAGATTCTTGGTTGCCAACACCAACAGAGAGTTCCCCAAGGCTGTTCAGGGATTTTGCACCTTTTGTTACAGGTTCCTCAAATGTGCTTCTGCAATGGTGGTGACAGGAGTGCCTCTTTCCTCATTTCCCCTTCCCATCCTTCCTTTTCTTCCTTGTTTCCTCCAGTTTCCACCTAATTTGTCTTTCTCCCCTCTCTTTCCTCTACCTCCCTAATTTCCCTTTTTCCCTCCCCCACTTCATTGCACAAACGGTATTAATAGCTTTTAAGACACAAAAATAAGAATGTGTAAAATTGTGAGTTGAAGGAATTTAGCTCAGGAAAACTAAATATCCAGTAGTCTAAGTTGGAAAAGAAAAGGTTGATAAACAGGCTTAAGGTCTTGTCAAATTTGGTTCTATGTTTCCAGGAAAGCAGATTTTCATTTCATTTACTAATTTTCAGTCTAGGCTTTATTGTCCAAGGGCGCTATGAATCCCCTAAAATTATACATATAATTTCATGGTTGGTGCATTTTCTTTCAGAGGGTAGGCTTTGTTTTCCTCAGATTCTCAAAGTTCATGACCCAAAAAGAAATATGAAATACTGTCTTAGAGATGGCTCTCCCGTCTCCCCATGAAATTAATTACTGTGACTGATTTTATAGATTCCAAGTAGCATTAGAAGTAGCATTTACATTCAACACTGGGACAATGCCCACACAGAATTTTCCAAATTTCCAGTGTAGCCCATAGCTACATTCCTTTAGTGAAATTGGTGAGGGCTTTGTACCTACCTTAGTTTTATCAATAGCATTTTAATTCATTTATACTAAGGAAACAATCATAAATGTATTGAAAGATTTAGCTATGAGGATGTTCATTACTGCATTATTTAAAATAATGAAAAACCAAAACCACTTAAACGTCAAGCAATAACAAATTAGCTAAAAATGTATGGTCCATCAATGTACGGTAGACTATGAAATCCTGAGAAATGGTGTTGAAGAGTATTAGTGGCATGTGAAAAAATGCCATCCTATATAAAGGATGATAGTGGCAAGCTGACCATGGGCCAAATGCTGCCTGTCATCGGGTTTTGTAAGTAGTTTTATTGAGACACAGCCATGCCCATTCGCTTCCTATTATCTGTGGCTGCTTTCAGGCTACAGCTGAGGAGTCCAATAGGTACAACAGAGATCTTAGCGCCTGCAAAGCTGAAAATGCTTCTGCATGGCCCTTTGCAGAAGGGGTTGCCAACTCCTGCTCTACATCATTAAGTGATAAAATAGTACGATCCCATTTCTGTAAAATGTACACTCAGGGAAGGGAGAGAAGAGTAGAGGAGCAGAGGGGGAGGAGAGAGGAAGGGAGCAGAGGGGGAGCAAGGGAGGAGGGAGAGAAGGAAAGAAAGAGATTACCCAAAGTAGATACTCCAAAATGGGTAACACTGGTTTATCTTGATTATCTTGGGTGGTAGAATGTCAGGTAATTTTTACATCGATACAAAAACATTTTTTCAAAAATCTTATAATTCCTTTTTAAAAATCCCGTCCTATTTAGACCTGAGCAGTTTCCCCCTCTCCCAGTCTCTTCTCAGGGTAGCAGTGACTACAGAAGAGTCTATTTTGTCATGTGGCTGTGAAGCCACCGGGTTGCCCTGGAACCAGGTGCTATTCAGGATTATACCTGGGAGGATATAAGCAACGGGAAAAGAGGAATTGGGGCAATGGTGCTGTGAGAAAATTAAGATCTGCAGACATGACACTTCCTAGAATTCAGCCTGTCTTGGTTTCTCCCATAATTATTCACCATTTTGTTTACAAATGGGAAATAGCATTCCCCTGTTCAGTGTCTTCCAAGAGACTGAAGTTAATTTGAAATAATCCTCCAGCAAAAGCACCAATAAAAGCATCTGGAACGCCCTGTGCCATACCCTCTGGCTAGTGACGCGACATTATTGATACACAAATCAAAGCTGACTGCTCTGGTAGCAGTGGGAGGCTTCGCAGAGAAGGTGCTCCTTTCTCACGGCAGGGCCAACTTCATACAATCTCTCATTGCTAACAGGCTCAGTGAGACATGAAGGGGATCCAAACAGAAATTTAAAATCCTTTTTTTCCCTGTAGATGGAATGGGCCTACAAAAAAATTTTTTTTAAAAAGAAGAAATTCAAACTATGCTGACGAACAGACTCAAGAAACATAAAGAAGGCTACAAATGCTATGTGATTTGAGTGCTGTCATACGATTTCACCTGTCAGAAACATGTAGCAGGAAACTTACAGCTGCCTGAGTTTCCAACATTAGAGTCTCTTTTTTGAGACACAGTGTTTTTTAAAAGACTCTGCTCAAATGTTGAACCATAGAATGTCCAGGGTTAAAAGGCCTTTGTATGTCATAAATTCATTTCTGAACTGAATTTCACTCCCCTCTTCTTTATCCCCTCTGAGACATTGCCTGGCCTTGGTATGAACCCCTCCTAGGATGTGGAAATCATTACCTTAAAAAATAAGCAATCTATTTCACTTTGAGTTGTCTCTAATCATATAAAAGGCTTCCTGCTGGTGAGCGAAAATCTTCTTCCCTATAGTTTTCATTCTTTGATCATTAGTTTTATTTTATTCATTCAAACAAGTATGTATTAAGCAACTTCCAGGCATGTGGACACAGTGGCATCCCAGATAAGAAAGAATCTTGCCTTCATGGAGAGTCTGTTCATGAGGGAGAGAGCCAGCACAGAAATTAACCAACAAATAAGGAAGATCTTCTTAGACACGCTCAAGGCAGGATGACTTGATAATGAGTGGAGAGGTATATGTGTATGTGTGTGTGGGGTTACTTAAATGGAGGGTCAGGGAAGACCTCACCAACGAGCTGAGGAGCCAGCTTAGATCAGGAGAAAGACTCTTCCAAGCACAAGAACCTGGAGAGCAGAAGTCTAAAAGTTGGAATAAGGTTGGAATATTCCAGAAAGGAGGCCAGTGCAGGAGCTCTGAACAAAGGGAATTGGTAGGAAATGAGGCAGGAGAAGCAGGCTGGAGCTAGATCATGGTGGCAGAGGTTCTCAACCCATCTTTGCAGTGAAATGTACCTCCCAGGGATTCTTATTCTGTAGGCGCGTGGTGGGTCCAGGTATTGCTATGCATTCTTTTAAGTTCTGCAAGTGATTTTAATTTTCAGCTCATTTTCAGAACCACATATATAGAGACTTGTTTGTTTGGTAAGTAGTTTGGATTGAATTCTTTAGGCAATGGGAAGCGCATTTGGAAGACTAACCCCATTGTAGTGTAACACCCTTCCAATATTTGAAGGCATCTCTTGCATGTTGCTCCCATCCCCAATGACCCCTCCTCTTCTCCCTTGTATTTTCTTCAAGCTGAACATCACCGGTTCTTTGTATGCGATTTGGTTTGATATACATTTATTGCAGACCTGGCAGGAAGGTGGGAAGTAGAGTACTTCAGTATGCTTCAACATCATAGCACACATTTGTCTGCTAAATTACCTATTTCAGTTGTTCCCCAACCTTTTATTCTGTCCCATGAGGCTTATGCCAACACCAACTGCTCCTCCACTTGGCAGGTAAGGAGCAATATCCATGGTAGTACAGATTTGAACATAGCCCCTTCCCACATCAGAGATTTTATTACACTCTCTTATCGGTTGGGAGTCATCAAGTTGACTGGTATCTGGAAGAAACCTAAATGTTCAGATATTTTGAGGTGGGAAATAGAAAAGTTTCTAGGATTCATTCACCAAATGTGTTGAGTATCCCTTATGCACCAGACCTGTTGTGGCAAGGTCTCATTATGATTAGCAAGGGCAGGGGGGCTCAGGCTGTGGCCCCCATTGCTGGGGGTTGGGAATGCTGATGCAGAGTCACTGCAGACACACTTTCTCGACTAGGAATGTCATTCATTCAGTGAAAGATTTTAAACGTTCTAATACAGGATCCTTGTTTTTAGTTTTAAGGCAGTTTTAGAAACCCTTTCTCAAAGTAGACACATAAGACAACATTCTGACTGTGTGCTTGCTGGGACTTTCTCCTGTCCAGAGATTGGCAAGAACCCGCAATGAACCCAGAAGCTTACTAGGTAATGAATGCCAAAGACCAGAGCAACAAATAGCAAAGTTGTGAGAAGTAGGACTGGTTGCGTATCTCTCTGTTTCTTCTCCAAGTATTACATAGACCTCTGTTTTCTGAAAGTCCTCACTCATTGCCCAGGTCCTTAAAAGAACTCATCCTGGAAGGAGTAGTGATGGTCATATTATTTAAAGATCTTAGACTATCTTACCAGGGTGTGCACAGGTACAGCTGGGCTATTTGTTTACAGACTGAGTCTGTTCTGATTGGTAGGTCCTCATGCTGTACCTATTTTAAAATATTTTTAATGTTACCTCTTTATCTCAGGCCCATACTGAGCCTTAATATATCAGTGGACTGGTAGCAAAAGGACACATCTATGGAGAACAATTATTAGGCTGTCTCTCAAGCTTTCAGTGATCCCTTTTCTGGTTACCACTCTACCTTGATCCACTGGAGTGGATTCTTGGGAACTCTATGCAGTGAGCTCGGCCCCTGCCCCCAGTTGATTGGTTTAGGAGTGAGAGCTGGTCAAAATCCCTTCTCTGGGAAATAGATTCATGCCAAGGAGAAATCCAGTCTTTCTAGTGTCTCTTTGTCTCTCTGTCTCTGTCTTTCTCTTTCTAATGTAAAAATTAGGAATTCGTTAGCAGCCATATTGTATGGTCTTGAAATTAGGAAACTGAACAAGGCAACTTGCAGCAAAAGAAAAGAATTTATCAGAAGCTAAGTTATCTGCAATTTACTTCAAATTATGTTGAACCACACAAAATTGCCAATATTTAACCAGTTGAAAATTTACCATGATCAACACAGCTGACATCATGTATATTTTTGGTTGTGCTAATTAGAGTTTATAATGGTATTAACCTCCTCAGTATTTTCTGATAATTGATTTGTTTTGTTATTGTTTGTATTTTCCCACAGAATTTAATAATATGATATCTTTGAACAAATGTGAATCTTTTTATACATATATGAATTTTACCAGCAACACAGTGTACCTGAGATAGGTAGAAATGTCAATTCAGCCTTTGGAGAGGGCTTCATTGGCCGGGGAACTATATTCAGTGATGGTTAAAATTTTCGTTCCAGGTAGCTGAACCTAAAAGTGGGCCTAGAGGAGACTCAGACCCATTTTAAATGAAGATCTAATAGGATCCAGGTAAAAACTAACCATCAAATAGTGGCGTGAAGCCTGGCAGCAGACTTAAAGAGTCTCTGCTTAGAGAGATTCTTAGCACCTGGGTACAATAGGGAAGGTGAAAAATTGCATGGTGAGTACCACACCAATGGATGGGAGATCATACTCTGAGGTGGCTGGAGGGATGCTCATCACTTAAGATTCAAAATAGCAGAGAAACTTTTTTGAGGGGATTATAACTCATGATATTTAATGGACACTGGTTGACAATTGAAAAAGATTTGGAAGATGGCTGGATATTGGGGAAGCTCCCAAACTTGCTAGGAAGATATTATTATGATTGAAAAAAAAAAAGGGTTCTGGTCCCTAATGGTGCTGTGCAGAAGGCACAGTGCAGAGCTCCTTTTTAAAACTAGTGAAAAATTACAGTAGAACCATCTTGTCATGAAATTGTTCCAAGCTTGTTTTGTAAGCTGTTCTGTGATTACTTGCTGCTTTGGGGGATTCTTGGCCAGCTCGCTGGCATTAGAAATATGGTGCTAGAGCAGGGGTCTTCAACTATGCCCGACAGGCCAGTTCCAGCATTCCAGCTGCTTCTGTATGGCACAAGAGCTAATTTTAAAATGTAACTATTTACATTTTTAAATAGTTGGAAAAAATAGAAAGAATAATATTCTTGGCTTGTGGAAGTTATATAAAATTCCAATTTCAGTATCCATAAATAATATTTATTGGAATATATTCACCCTCATTCATTTACATATTGTCTACGGCTCTTTTTGAGCTGCAGTGGCAGTGTTGAGCAGTTGTGCCAGGAACTGGGTGACCCGCAAAGCCTAAAATATTTACTTTCTGGCCCTTTACAGGAAGAGTGTGCCAATTCCTGTGCTACAGCCTTTGCTTCCAGAGGACTTTTCGGCAAGATGTTGTGGGAGCACCTAAAAGGATAGAGAGCTCCGTCTTTGTCAAGCTGAAATAAGGGGTTATGCCTGTTTTACGCCTACTTGTTAGTAAATATCAAAATTTGATCTAAGATTTGCTTTCATTATAATCTGCTTATGAATTATAAGAGAAGACCAGAGCCCAGACCCTTCTCTATCTGTTGAGAGTTAATGATACCGACCAAAAAGACCCTAACAGGTTTGCAAAGCCAAACTTGCTGAGATCACTTCACTGCAGATGCCCTGGGAAGGGTAGAAATGAGAGCTGGGACAAAATACTCCTGGCATTGCGATCCCTGGTTCCAGACTATTCTCAAGACCCAGTTGCTTTATTGCCTTTACATCCCATGAAGCACCCCATATCTTTAAAATAAATCCCGTTTGCTGTGCTTAAGCCATATCCAGCAGATTTTTATCACTTGCAACCAAATAGAAACCTTATTTATACACTTTTGATAATCAACAGAAAGGGATAAAGACACAAGAGTTGTAGTAGTTCACTTTATGGAGCCATAAGATCCTCCTGAATTATTTACTTAGCTATCCAGCACTTACGACCAGGCACCTCTCACACTTAACCCAGAAATCCTAGTTATTAAGCTGATGCTTTATGATATTTGTGCTGGGCAACAACACAGGAAAAATACAGATATAATTTAGGTAAGATTTGGAGTATGTAGTGTGTTGATGGGTAATAAGTAACATACACCGTGCTTCTTTTTAAGAGAGGACAAGGCATCACAAACTTAGGACAACCCAAATGCCTCTTCTATCATTCACATAGTCAGTTCCAAAGATTCAGCAAGTGATCAAACAGATCTTCCAAAGATGGAAGGATGGTCATTGCAAATACTTTATAAGGAACCAGTGCTCCATTTTGCCTTCTGTGCTTCATTCTCTTTGCTGCATTTGTCTTCCTAACTGGGGGACGCAGTCATCAAAAGTCCCCTTGCTGGTATTTCCCACCAGTCTCACTCTTAGGTGACAATATCAGTGACTGTTTGGAAGATGCACAAAGAAGACCAGCAGGAGTATGCACTCTGCAATGGCATGCCAGATCGATAAACACCTTCATACCAGCCTGTCCTAGTTAGTGGATAAATGGGTCCCTGTTTTAATTATTAAACAAGAATTGGCAACCATCAACAGATATGCAGTTTACAAGGCAAAAAATATTTCCCATACTAAATTGAATTGGGTGTAACTTTTCCCTGGCTCAATCATTTTCACCATCCCACTTATCAACAAACAAGAACTGAAAACAGTCTGCTAATCAACTGACAAGTCGACTTTTATGGTCATTGCCATGGAAAGAACATTTGTGAGTTTTCCATAGATACATCATCTCGCTATTTTGTTCCTGCTTCCAGAGACATTTCTTTTGATGAACTCCAGGGTTCCTCTTGCTGGGATCACCTAGGAGCCAGGGAATTCTTTTTCCCACCTTCCTGAGTAGTAGAAGCACATCAGTTTCAAAAGGCTGTGCTACATAGAGCACTCACTTTTCCTGCACTAATCTTAATAAATCCAGGAGAGAGTGCCACGCGAAATGGATGGACCCAGACCTGCCTCGTATAATGGGGCTTTTATGCTGCCATGCTCCATTAGGGACCACCACACACATCTTCTTCAATAAACAAGCTACTGCTCAAGTAATAAAGTCATTTATGGAGAGAAGTCAGCCAGAAGACCAGCACTTACAAGAGGCTCTTGGAGAGGAATCATTCTCTCAAAGAGAATCCCATAGACTCAAATCAAAAGACCACCTTTCAACTGAAAACCTGGTTCCCAGGGCTGTGAGCCCTGATTCCTATGGTCCCATCACCTTTTCTTCATGGACTGAGACAAAAAGGCTCACCTGTACCGCCCTGAATAAGGAAAAGAAATCTGGTGGCTTTAAAGCCAATTAAGCCCTTTCTGAATCCAACAGCATTTTCTTCTACTTTCTCCAAAACACAAGAATTTCTGATCAAACAAGAACTTTTCAGCTTTTAATTAGCTCCTTGTGTTCTTAGAAGAAAAGCAATGGTGAAAGGTGCAAAAAGTCTCTAAAATGTTTTAGCTCTACTGATTTTTGAAAGCAGATGTCACATAGAAGTCGGTGTTCTCCAATCTTGGGATCCCTGTCTATTCTGTGGCAGGGAGTGACTTTATGTCTTAGCTAGGACCTTGCACATCCAGAAGATATGGGAGGGATGCTGACAAGGGGTGGACGTGAGATGAAAGAAGGAAGCTTCTTTAAGGATAGTGTTGCCGAGAAAGAGATTGAAAGCCCATAATATGCTTTGTTGACCTTCACAACATAAGAGCTGCCCTTAATTGGACTCAATATATGCTAGTTATTGTTGCTGTCTATAATATATATATATATATGGATATGGATATAGACGTGTATGTGTTTAGATATTTAAACTGAGTGGTATAAAGGTCCATTGTTCCTTTTTGTGTGGCAATTTATATCTATTTCTCTTTTATTAAGTTACCACATACATGTAGTAAAGTGAATGCAACTTTAGGTGTACAGCTCAATGAATTTTTACATATGTCTAGGTAACTACCAAGCAGATCAAGATATAAAACATCCCCAAGAGCTGAGATTTAAACCCAAGGCTGTCCAGCTCAAAGCAGTTCTTTCCTCTGCATCCCACAGAGAGGGGGTTACAGTTAGAATTGACCATATCTAACCAGAGGGGAACATCCCCTGCCCTTACCCCTTAAAGAATTCATGCTTTTATAACTAGACATGGGGAAATGGAAAGTCCCCAGTGGGCAGATGCCAACCCAACAACCAATCCCCACCCGACCTCATGAAGTGTGGGGGGAGGTCCTCTCACAACAGTCTGAAAACACCAGCCACTCCCTTGCTCCCTTTCTCAGCCTCCCTTGCAGCTAGTCCGTGTGACTGCTCCAGCCAATGGGAACTGAAGGGATGTCTGCTGGAGTCCTAGGTGAGGGGGTCCCTTCTAATAAAAGGAGAGAGATACTGAGGAAATCTTATATCCCCTCTGCAGCCAGACATATTCACATATGATGCTTGGAGCTGGAGCAGCCTCCACAAGGGAAGGCAATGCCAGTACTCCAAAGAAAGCATGAAGATGGAGGCTGCATTCACCATGACAAGACTGAATATCTAAGTCAGGGGTTGGCCAACATGTGCTGTAAAGGTTCAGAGAGTAAACACTTCAGGCTTTGTGGGCCACCTGTGGTCTTTGTTGCTGCTGCTTTTTGTTTTTTTGAATAACTCTTTACAATGTAAAAACCGTTCTTACTTTGCAGGCTGTACAAAACAGGCTGTGGGGTGAATGTGGCCTACAGGCCAGTGTGCAGACTGAAGCAACCACTTATCTCCAGAGATTTTATTAAGGAAGATGATTAAAAACCAAAAACCTCTGTTTTAAGCTGCTCTAAGTCAGATGTTGTTACTTGCAGCTAAATAATACCTCAGTGGTATTGCCGGGCAGCGGTTTTCTCAGACGGCTCCCCATCTTGAAGAAAAGGAAATGACACTGAGGGAAGCACTAGAGAGGCCACAGGGAAATATGACCTGGTATGTCCTACGACTTCCTTTTCAAAATGACGTGGCTGCTGCCATGCTGGCAGGACAGGACTAGACCAAGGAAGAGGTGGTCGTGGAGCACAAGTGAGGAGGGTGCTCTAAAACGCCAAAAGGAGAAAGAGTGTTCTAGAATCTCTTCAGAGTGGGCCCAAGTAGCAGGACTTGCCCACCTGAGCTCTTCTGATGGTTTGCCACCTGCGTCTCTCATTCCGTTCAATGCAATTCTCCCAAATTGTGGGCTTCCTAGAGCAGGTCCAATGTAGAAACTGTTCAAAGCTGTTCACTCCTTCCCTCAGGAAAAGGTCTACACTTGTTATCACGGACCCTCAAGGGCTGCCATGGTGGGACCCCTGCAGACCTGTGCAACCTCGCCTTTGCTCTCTCAGACACGGTGCCTGGCTTTCAGCCATGTGGTTCCCCAAAGGCACCACCTTAGTTTCCTCCCCGTGCCTTTTGTGCTGCCTGCCCTCTGCCCTCCACAGCAGCTTCATTTCGCAATCCTCTGCCCCTCGTTCACTCGGCACAGCATCCCTGGCCTGCCTCCAACCTCACCCATTTCAAGGCATTTTTGATTTGTTGGTTCCTTCCCCTGAAATTTTTTTCATCCTTTCTTTGTTAGTTCAAACTTACTCCTCCTGCTTAACCCAACTCAGACCTCACTTCCTCTGGGGAGCCTTCCCTTACTTCCTGTAATGGTTAGGCTAATGTGTCAACTCGGCCAGGTAATTGTGTCCAGATGTTTGTTCCAACACCACTGGGCTAATTGTAATACAAGAGCATTTATGGACTTCAATCACCAGTGAGTTTACTGCGTGGATGGCTGATTACATCTGCATCAATCAGGGAGATTGCATCAGCAATGGGTGGCGCTTTTACCCAATCAGTTGAATGGCTTAAAAGGGGAAGTGATTTCAGCATTCAGAGAGAACTTCCCAGCTCTTCGTTGGACTTTCATTGGAGCCACTGGTTTGCAGCCTGCCTGTGGAGCCTGGACTTGTGCATCCCCACAGTTGCGTGAGAGACTCTTTTAAAATCTCATATTATTGACAGATATCTCCTGTTGATTCTGTTTCCCGAGAGAACCCTGACTAGGTGCCCCTTGCACCCCACCACTTCCCCTTTATGGCGCTGAAACCATTGATGGCAATTTTTAAAATCCTTGCAGGGATTCTTGATAATTTCGTTCCATAAATCCTATTGCAGAATAATGTTATCAAATGCATAATATAAAATACATAAGATTACAAAGAAACATACTTTTCAATATAATTGGCTATCAAAATATTTTTTAAAATGTAACATAGTAATAAATGTGCTTCTTTATTAAGACATTAAATAACAAGATCTAGTGGAGGATCTAATAACTACTGTAATTTTGAAGTGGTGATGAGCACAGATGATATCTTAAGGTATCTGCAACAACTTGCAAGGAGGTATAAAAATCTGATATTTGTCTTTGGTGAACAAAGTCACAGATATTGTTAGTTCTACTGGATTTGTTGCCTAAATTTATAATGGAAGGGAATGCTAAATGTCATTTAAGGATTTCTGGAAATAAAATGGTGTCATGCGCTTTTCATCCTAGTTCACAGATCCCTGCCTCCCTGTGAAATGCCACCTATGTACTCGAGATTAGGGAGACCAGGACTTATGTCTAATTCCCCCCTTGACTGTCACCTCTGAAAAGACGGAGCCACGTCTGAGTTTGCTTATCATTGTATCTCTAATACTTAGGAAATAATAAATAGCTGTTGGAAGACAAGATGGAAGGAAGAAAGGAAAGGAGAGAAGGAAAGACACAATTGTCTGCTTGATTAAGCTATCTTCTACCCACATCCTTTAAAACTCAGGCCAGTTTTTATGGCTTTCAAATAGTCTTTCATGCTCACCCTCTGCAAACCCGCTGGTTTGGTGGTCCCTTCTCTGAACACTCAGGCAGTACTTCCTTCTGACCTAGTTCCCCCTGAAATTGTTGATTTAATTATCTGTCTTCTCACACATTTTCGATTGGGAGATTTTTTAAGGCTTAGGGCGATGACTTATTTCTCTCTGTTATCACCAGTGTTTGCCAACCCAGGGACAGTTATCCTTTAGTTTTTTCAAGTGAATTGAATTTCATTCTCTCCTTCTTTTCCACAGAGGTGCCATCTCTGCTGTTATTCTCAGCTCACATGGGATCCCAGGACGCTCTCTTACACAATCCCTTTGCCCATCACCCCCACCCACCCACCCACCCAGCCCCTCCACAGTGGGTGCCTGGGCCAGTGTTCAGGCAATCGTGCGTCTGTAGGTCAGATCTGAAACAAACCTCATGAGCAGCGAAAATGACATGCATTTCATAAATCCTAAAATTTGCCTTCTTTTCTCAATCCCAAAGAAACTAGGGGCACACATGTTCTTTGGAATATGAATAATTTTCAAAGCATCCAAAAGGCAGCATATCCACTTGCATTTATCCCACCCAGCAAAAGAATGTAAGGCTTCAGTGCCTCCCGGAGGCATGAGTGCTTGGGGTCAGAAGTGTCAGGCTTGACCTCCTAACCCCCCCTATCCTCCTGCTCCTCTTTTCTCCATTGAGGGGGCCAGAGGAATGGGCAACGGCTATTCTGACCTACGTTTGTACCATTTCTACATGGATTTGTTTGACAGATACTTTTGTTGGAGGGAAGGGTGGGAGAGAGAGGGAAGCACTTTGGAATACACGTGGAATTAAAACATTTTCTTTGGACTAAGGGTTGCTTATAGACCAAGTGTTTCCCGATATATAAAGGCACTTTTGGTTCAATTGTTATCACATGTGAGTGATACCTATATTATTTTTTACTTAATATTTTCTCTCTAAAACAACCTCCTAATTTATTTCGTAGAAGTCACATATTTAAAAGAAACATTTTCTAATATCCATTACATTAACAGTGTCCATGCGCTAACCCAAATCATCTTGTGTATTACCAGTGCTACCAAATTTATGGACTCTACCTATATTCTCTAATATTCTAGTTCAAAGGCTGCCTACATAGTAGTATATTTTTAAAAATCACTGTAGAGTGTTTTAGATGTACCATACACAATATATGATTTGATTTTGTCCACATTAAACATTTTATAAATGGCATCAAATTATTCATATCAATCTGCCCAACTTATTTTAATGCTCAACTTTATGTCTTGGTGATAAATACAAACCTTATTCATTCATTTTAATTGCTGTATGACACTATTTGTTTATCCATTTCCCTGTGGATAGGCATTTAGGCTTTCCTAGTTTCTCAGTGATACAAACAGCACACTCATTTTTGTAGGGGTCTCCTTGGGTGTATTTGTGAGGACTTCTCTAATGAATTTACCCTAGAGTAGAATTTCTAGGTCATGATATATGTGCATCTTCAACTGTCTCAGATCTAGACAAATTTTCCCCAACATTCTTTTACCACTTACACTCCCCCTAGCAGAATACGAGAAAGCTACTGTTGCCCAATCCTGACAATATTTAATATTGTCAGGCTTTTTAATTTTGCCAATTTTAGGGGTGTGAAGTGGTAGCTCATTGTAGTTTTAAGTTGCACATCTCTGATTGGTACCGTCTGTGATTTATAGCCACCCCATAAGTGCTTTTTGCCTGTTAAGGACATTGTCATAATCAATCTATCCAATAGCTTTGTAAGATAAGCATGACCCTGCCATATTTTATAGATTTGCTCTCAACCACACAACTAGAATTCAAATCCAGGTCATTCTAATGCATACACTTAATCACCCTGTATTAAAGCTGCCCACTCCCCCACACCAACATGTAGGCAGGTGTTTGCTGCTGAAGATTGAAACTGTGTATGCAGCCACTAGTTGTCATTTGGCATAGTCTCTCCTTGTCCCATTTCCTTAACTAACTTGTGAGCCCAAGAGTGAGATTCTGCTCACACCCAGTGCCCAGCACAGGTCTGTACACGTAGGAAGTTCGCAGTACATGGTTTTTGATAACCGAAACAATCATGGTGGTAAGAAGACCCCAGTGAAGTTCACATGGATGGCAAGTTTGTGCAGCTGAAATGCTTTCTCTCTGTATTGAATTAAGCTCCGTATTACATATGCCAGAATCTTGTGACTGCAATTAGCTGATTCTTCTGGAGTCTCTCTTTGAAGCAGGGACTTTCTTCTCCTTTCCCCCCTTCTTCTATTTCTCCCACTCTCTTCTCTCTCTCCCCCTCTTCACCTCACCCCCGAAGGAACTCGAGCTTTGTTGTTGCTTGATTTTTCTTTGATCTTCAGGGAAAATTTTGTTTTAGATATTGCTTGGGAGAGGACTGGAGGAGTGATATGGGAGTGTTTCTGATAGGATTAAGGCAAAACCAGATAGAGTTCCTCGGGGGTGGTGATTTTGTCAACGGTATTGACTCATTTTTATTTTAAGCTGGACACATCTGCTGAGGGACCTGGCAGCGAGGATGTCTTCTTATCATTCAAAACTATTCACAAGGCTGTCTTGCCGAGAGAGAGCTGCATTTGATTTAGAACTGTGTCCCAGTTGCCTGGATGAGGCCTTGGGAATCAGACTTTCCATAATACAGTCTGGATTAGTCATTCGGTGAGCAGGTGAGTATTTGCTTTTGCAATTGTGCCTCACTAAATAATCTAGATAGATATAAAAACAGTGAATTCAGCTGCTTGTGAATAGTATGGATATTTGAGCTTTTGTGCAGTACCAATCCCCAGAAATATTTTTTTTTTGTATTAAATACTATGAATCCACTTCACCTGTCAGCACTATTCAAAACACGAAATGCTGTATGAATAGAGAGGATGTTCCGGGATCTTTCAGATGATTACTGTTGCTAGGAAAACCACTTCCTGATATCTTTGTGCTTGCTGTATGTGTCTCTCTTTGTGTACAGCTTTCAGTGACAAGCAAATTCATAGCAGGGTATTGGGAAGGAATTGGGAAAGTTCAGAAATGTTTAAAGAACGCTGCTTAAAGTTAAAAAGGGGATGTCATCTAAAATAATAGTTAAGAATTATGCCTACTTTCATGTGGAGGATTATAGCTATCAAAAGGAGAGCAATGGGGCTGCTTTTGTGTTACGGTGGGGCAGACTTGAGGGCCATTCCAGACATCATTTTCTAGAACCTCAGAATTGGGTTATGCTTTTTTGGTGCCTGAGGAAATGACCATCTTTTGCTCCTGTGAATATCATGCCAATTATTGTTTCTATAAGGTCAGCTCTGCTTGAAGTTGCAACTCTGCATTACTGACAGGAGGGGCCTGCATGAACTCTCTTGGGGATGTAGCTGGGAATCTATATCCCGAGCCATGCAAGATAAGCTCATACATTCTCTGTGGATAAGGCATTCTTCCCAACTAGGTTAGAAAGTAAGAGTGGCCTCTGCACTAGTGCCTGCCTCAAAGGTCACCCCCAAACCATATATGGATGAATGAATAAATGGCTGAATAAGTAACAGGAGTAACATCACCTCAAGTCAATGCTGTATTGGAGCCTGGCATCATCTCAATAGAACCTTCAAAATAACATTACTAGCTGAAAGATGTGAGACCAGGCATTCCACCTTTCTGGGTCTCTAGTCTCATCTGCAAAAACGGAGAGAATATGTTTATCTACGGAATAGGGCTGATACAAGGGCCCAGTGAAGCAATGCATGCAAATAGCTCAGCATAGCAGCCAGTGAATAATAAGGTTTTCAATAAATGTTACTTTATGGCCTAACCTAACATCTAGTCTTAATGCATCTTACTCTTTCTTCATGGAACTATGTTCTAGATATTGATTTACTATAATTTCTTAAAATGGATCAAACAAATAATCTTATGACATAGATTACTCTTTTTTACCAATTATATAATGAGTAAAACAATAATGATAAAACTAACACTTCTAAATAATTTTACATTATCTATGCTACTCTCATATTCATCTTCTCGTTTGAACCACCCAATAGCCACTGTGACCTAACAAGACTAGGGATGAGGAAACTGAGGCTCAAGCAAATTTGAATGTTGCCTAAGACCACCCAGTGAAAACAGGACAGAGATAACAATTGCACCCGCGTCTTTTGACTTCCCTTCCCATACTTGGAAATGGAAGGAAAGTCAAGGAATGGCCCTAGGTTGTATCCATGATCAAGACTGCCATCCTGTCTCTGAGATCCCACTGAGTTTGCCATTAAATTGAATTGCATAGCTTGACTCCAAAAAGATTTGGGGATAAACAATCGGAGATCATAGCAGGGAACTGGAATATCAGCAAGCACCTTCATATCAGTGACATTTTTGTCTACACTTAAGGGAGCGGAGCGGAGCGGATGTAGTTAGTGGCTGAGCGCCCGCTTCCCATGTGCAAGGTCCCAGGTTCAATCCCTGGTTCCTCCTAAAAAAAAAGCCCCCAAGAACCTGGAGCACTGTTCATTCCAGGGCCATCAGGTACATGTGGACTGTAAGATTTTAGGGATACCAAAAACACGTACTTCTTTTCTAAGTATCACTCCTCCACCAGCCCTGCCACAGAGCCTGGTATCTCCTCCTTTAAGAAACTAGGAGCAAGTTCCTTTCATCTAGGAAGGGCAAACCAATCAAATTTGTGTCTGCTATTAGAAAAAGATCTTGAGTTAATTTGTCAGATTAATTTGGTACCTACCAGGATCCCCTTAGGATGGAGCACAGGCCCGTGGCATTTGGAGCTGTAAAGGGAAAAGATCTGGAGTCTGGGCTGCAGGTGTTGTGATATTACTGAAAGCAAAGATGGAAAGTGTCTTGTTTTGCCAGGGCTACTAAAACAAATACCACAAACCAGTTGGGTTAAACAACAGAAATGTATTTCCTCACAGTTTGGGACGCTGGAGGTCCTAAGCCAAGGTGTTGGCAAGATCATGCTTTCTCTGACATCTGTGGTATTCTGGTGGTGACTTGCTGGCATAACTCAAGCTCTACCTCCATCACATGATCTTTTTTCTCCTCGTCTTTCTCCTCTGCCCGAGTCCAAATTTCCCCTCCTTCTAAGGACTCCAGTCATGGCGGATTAAGGCCCACCCTGATGCAGTCTGACTTCAGCTCAAGTAAGAACATCTTCAAGAGCCTCTTTACAAATGGGTTCACCTCCAGTAGACCAAGGGTTAGGACTTGAACACATCCTCGCGGAGGAAAGCAAAATAGAAGATGAAGGATTCATGGAGATAAACTTCTCTTTCTTTTGCCTGGGACAAGAATTGGCTGTCTTCTCCCGGGATCAGGAGTAAATAGAGTAGAATACACTTGGAGAACGGTTTTGGATTTCTGGCACGTGTGAGATGCCCTCACTTCATAAGTGCCACATTTGGCTCATTTGCCTGATGAATGCTGAGGAAATCAAGACAAATATATGCCAAGCTTTCCCTCCACTCCCACATACACAGATGTACAATGCAAGGCTCCTCAACCAGAGCCTCTGCCCCTTACTGCTGCCATCCTGGCTCTGAAGATAAACTCTCCATGGGCTTGATGGATGGGTCTGTTTGGGGGTGGAGGTGGGTATGTAGAGACAGCAGTCGCTCTTGGGCAGAGGTGGTGCTGTGATCGATGGGATCCAGTTTATCTCAGGGCTTCCATTGAGCCAAGCTGTCTGGGTGAGTCCTCCCCCAAAGTTAATTTGCAGTAAAGAGAACAAGGAGTCCCATCGCATTCTGACAAAGACTCATTTGTATTTACAACTAACATTTTTTCAGTGCATTCTATATGCATTCTCTATATATTATCTCTAGTTGGGAAGTCTATTTTCTTACAGAGTGTTAATTAACGTTAGGATTACATGTTTTAAGCCAAGGTTCATGGTTTATCCCTAATGTGCTACATAAAGGTAGATATTTATTTTTAAATACTAAAATTAATAAAATGCAACTTTGCAATTCTGGTCCCAGGAACTTTTCCTAAGGGAATAATCAAATGTCTGTAAAAAGATGTATGCACAAGACTAATATTGCAGCAAAGGTTTTAATATAGAAAAATTGATTAAAAAGCCTATACGCTCATCAGTTGAGGATGTATTTGTATGTGTATGTG
>JAQZBX010002487.1:49058-71810 GCA_029593785.1 Cabassous unicinctus
AAATGCTATTTTCATATACAGACAGTACCTGTTAATAAAAAGCCATGAGAATATATATGAGCTTCTCACAGTTATTTTTTCCAGATGGGGTAAGGAGGGGAGTTTATGGGTGAAAATGCTATGTTACTACTCCACACATTTCTGTATTTTTTAAAATTAATAAGCATGTTTTGGTTTCATAATCTTCTCCCCCCCCCCCCCCAAAAAAAAGCTTTTACACTAGGAGAGAAAGAGGACAAAGAGGCAAAATATGCACAAGTTGTGCTGCAGTGATATGTCAGTCATTTAATTGCCACCAATAGTGATAAAATTAGCTGGTTTCCCAGGTCTTGACACTTCTGGTCCTTAACTCAATTTATTTCTTTCATTTGCCTGATTGACTATTATTGTGCAGGGCATTTAGTGCATCAAAATGGTGAGTAAAAATATAAAAGCATCTTGGAAATCAAAAAGCAAGTAGCTCAGGTAGAGTTAAGCAGTTTATGAAGTCAATACACTCGTTTTGTAGGCCGACAGTGGGTAAAGAAGGTTAAACACACAGCCCATTTTGATAAAAGCCAGTGTCAGAAAGACCCTCTTCTCACTGAGGTTTGCAGTATATCATGACTCTTCTTGTGATCTTTTCCCTTTTCTAAACACCTAAATACCAGCATTGGCCTAAGAGAAATGGCGACAAGGCACAGTGGGAACATTTGAGTTGGGGAGCATTAGTGCTGGATTCAATCCCAACTCCACCAAATACCAGCTTTATTTGGCAAATACCTTGCCCTACCTCAGTTTCCTTATCTTTAAACTGGGAAGGGTACTCATGTCCCTTGAAACTAAGATCTGCATCATAAACTCACAGAGATGTCAATGAATAGTGTTAAATTAGTTGAATTCATATTGGTTCAATAAACATTAATTAAGCAGGTATGATGTGCCTTGGATTCTACCAGACTCAGGGGAATGAAAGAGGAACCTAAAGATCTACCCCAGTCCTCAAGACCTTTTAATCTAGAAAGCAGTTATTAATCTTTATTTTCTGAGACATTCTGCCATATCACAATCAATCATAAAGCCTGTTGCAAGGAATTTGCTACTGCTACTAAAATATTCAAGTTTGCACATAGTTTTCAATTTTTATAAATTTAAGGGGGTAAAAGGTTGTACATACAAGACTAACGCTCTACTCATTTGTTTTCTTTCTTTCTCCCTCCTCTCCTCCCTCCTTTCCCTTCTTCCTTCTTTCTTTCCTTCCTTTCAACAGCTTTATTGAGCTATAACTTACATATCATAAAATTAGCCTGGTTTACTTTCTTTAGTGGTAGAAAAATGTTAGGAGTTAGAGTTAGCACAGGGAAATGATATATAACAAAAAGCCTTCCATACCTGTACCATATCCTTACTTATTATAATGCTTTTATGAAAACCATGTTAAAAATAGCCTTCTTTATTCAGCAGCAGATTATCGTTTTCTTGGGGGAGGGCATCAAAAATCAGAGTGTATCATTCAAATGGACATGGTCCATCAGGAGTGTTGGGGTGGGGAAAATGATGCAATCCACTTGTCTAAAGGAGCACTATACAGGGGGAGTTTATGGATATATTCCTCTCTGTGAGCTTTCTAAGACCATGGATGGAGACAAATACAAAGACCTAATTTATTTGGTAGATAAGAGAATTAATTGTCGTTGTCTACCACAAACACAAAGAGGGGTGGGTGGGTGGTGGATTGCAAAGGCGGGTGAGCTGCTCTTGCTCACTTCCTTTGCTGGGAGGAGGCTTCTGGGAAGAGGAGGGGCCTTAGGGACACTGTTAGCCAATGAAAGAGGGAGGGTTTGGGAAGGCAGGGGTCGTGGGGAATCTCAGGCCAGCGAGGGAAGAGGCCATTAGCCTGCCTGCTCTAATGTGCCTCATTACAGAGGGGCACGCTTCATGATGGCAGCTAGTAGTATTTTCTCTCATTTCGTGAAGCATTTTAATCAAACCGTGGAGAACTCAGAAACACAAACACACGTGCATCTCTCTTTCTCTCTGTCTTTGCCACTTTATCTTTCTCCCATTCCTGTAACAGTGACTCATAGTGGGCAATTACTCTCTGCCTCAGATATGGCTGAGGAGTGAGCCCATGAAAGGAAGATTAAAACGCAGAAAGAGGAGGACAGCAATTAAATCAGAGAGCTGGAGCTCTAGGGGCACCTGATGGTGGGGCGTGAGTAAATGGCTACACTCCTGAGCCACGTGTTCTCATTAAGAGTGACCCTTCCTTAAAATCCAATCGCTCAGCCTTACAAACTGATTTCCTGGCTAGCGTAAAAGTTACCTGTATGAGGCCTGATTCTGAGGAATAAAGTCAGCAGGCTCCCTATCACTCTCAGGAGGAAATGGATCCCTATCTTAAGGCAGTAGTGGATTCACAAACCAGGTGTGAAAGCAATGTTATTTTTTAATAACAAAATAATTTTATATCAAGACTTTATGCCACTGACTGGAAGAAACAACCCCAGTCAATTCATCTTGCCTAGTTGTGTGTCTAAGCTCTGAGGCACGTGTCGAGCAAGACATTTGGACAGGAGAATCTGGTCAAGACCTGCACAGTCCAAGATGGTAGCCATTAGCCACATGTGGCCATTTATTTTATTTTTTTAAAAGATTTTAATTCATTTTTTATTTATTCATCCCCCCCTCCCCCCGCTGCTTGTGTTTTACTGTGTCCATTCGCTGTGTGTTTCTTCCATGTCCGCTTATCTCCCCCTTGCTGTGAGGTCTTGCTGCATCAGCCCACCGTGCGGCGCGGGCCGGCCTGCCCTCACAAGGAGGCCCGGGAAGCAAACCCGGGGCCTCCCACATGGTAAACGGGAGCTCCATCGATTGAGCCACACCCGCTTCCCTGTGGCCATTTAAATTAATTGAAATCAGCTAAAATAAAAGATTCAGTTACTCCGTCGCACTAGTCACATTTTAGATGCTCAGTAGGCACTTGTGGCTGGTGGCTGCAAGATTGTATCATGCAGATATAGAACAAATTCCACCACTGCAGCTGGTCTAGAGTATCATTACCTAACTCCTTACGAATGTTCTGAGATGTCCTCATTCTCTATTTTACAGCTGAGGAAACTGAATCTCAGAGAGTTTAAATAACTTGCCTATGGTCACTCAGACTCTAGGTAGCAGAACTGGAACACAAACCTCTTCCCAGGTGCCCAACAACTGTATAATTCTCTTGCTGCTTCTCTCTCTTCCCCTGTGCAAGTCTTGGGAATGTTTAGCCAGGGAATGAGGTAATCTGGCTCTCCATCTACTACTCCTAATAAATTAGGTATGACAAATTTTATGCCCTCTTTTATTGAGGTTTTGGATATTCAAAATTTCAGAATTTTAAGACTCAAGAAAGCATTTTTTCTGCATTTCTACTATGTCAACTCTTCTCTGAGGAATGATGGCCTCTTGGTCTAGCTTGGATGAGGAGAAAAAGCAAAGTCTAGGATTAAAAAGCATATCAGTTACTATAACAAAGTGTTATCCAGCCACAGTAGGCTTAGCTGAGGAGGTCTAAATAGATGACGACATGGTCAGAGACAACCTAAGTGCCTCAAATGACAGCCTCAGATCTCCGTGGCTTAGTCCAGTTCTCAGGCATGCAAGTCCTCTGAATTTCAGGCAACTCTCCTCCATGCCATGGCTCAGGGGTCCAAGGTGATTCATCCCTGTGTCAATGCCAGCTAAGCCTGTGGCCTTTGCACTCACCACCAAAGGGGACCAGAGAGGTGGGAAATTTCACAGGGGCCCTGCATTGCCTCTGACAGAAGTGACACATGTTGCTTCCCTCACAGCAGCTCTAAGTCACATCACCCACCCCACTGCAAAGGATTGGGAAAGGTAGAGGAGGCTACGGACCATTGGGTGAGCACTCTTGTTGTGCCATGCTGGTGAATTAAAATGACTGACAACAGCAAAAGTAGCAATACATTACTGAACTCTTGACTGTGACAGACAGTGCTGGATGCTTTATGTGTAATATCTCATTTAATTCTCACACCAACCATGGGAGGCAAGTGCTGTTCTTATCTCACTTACAGATGAGCACAATGGGGTGCATATGGGTTAAGAGATATGACTGAGGTTGAGTGGATAACAGATGGCAGAACCAGAGCTTGAACTCAGGTCTGACTGATGTCAAAGCCCATGATCTTAACCTCTCTGTCATGCTGCCTCCCCTACCCACCCACCCCTACTCCCGAACATACCGTTTGGGAAATTTGGGAGAAAGGAGAAGATATCAGAGGTTAGATTAAACCATTCAGGTTTTGTCTTAAACGGGAAAAGAAAGTTGCTTTCTAGAACACTGCTATCCAATAGAGCTTTCTACCATGATGGAAATGGTCTCTATCTCCGTGGTCCCATACTGAGCTCTTGAAATGTGGCCAATGTAATTGAAGAAAATAATTTTTATTTTCTTTAATTTTAATTAATTTAAATTCAAATGGCCATATGGGCTATGATGTTGTGTAATTATAAATAAAATTGTTGATCATCAGGAGCCAAACAGAGTCATGCCAAATCAACCTCATTGTCTTATTAGAGTGACTAGCCTGGTAGATTAGGAAGCTGTTATGTACATGGTATTTTGATATCCTCATAATGTGGCAAAGATTTTCCTTTAAGATTCTGGTAAATAATATTTGGAAATGAAAACTAGATTACAGTACTAGTCAAGTGACTTTATGGCAAGAGTATTTTAAACTTGGCTCTGTTTTTCACCCCAGCCTCAATTTCTGTCTTGTTGACTTTGCCTCTTGTTTTGGGCAGAAGCAGTTCTTCAGTAGCAAACCATAGGGAGTTAAGCTATGTTATCCTCACCTTTGGAGAGTAGCCTCTATTCACCAATGCAGTTAGACAGTCAAGAAGCAACCACGGATCAAAATAGATAAGTTACAATGAGGCCCAAACATCAAATAACTCAGGATATTACCACGTGGATGTCTTTATTCAGACCATGAAGGGAAAAAGTGAGAAGGGAAAAGAACAAAGCATTAATATTCAAGGAATATATTTCCTTCGCATCTTGGTTTAAATGCCACCTTCTCCGAGACGGTTTCTCCAGCTGCAAATGGAGGCCTCCCCTCATGCTGCTCTCTAGCCTCTCACCTTGCTTTGTTTTTATTCACAGCAATTTGTGCTTCCTGTTATTTTATAACATACTACCTGCTTACCTGTAGACCCCCTCTGAAATGTAAGTTTCTTAAGGACATGGGCTTAGTTTAGTTCTGCGTGTACCCAGTGGTATGTTGGTCAAGGTTTAACAAGCAGCTTTCCAGAAAAGAAAAAAGGAGAGAAAAATACCCTGATTGGTAGATGCCATTTTCTGTGGTGTAAATTTTCCCACCATGGCTGATTTCAAGCCACCAACATAATTTCACAGGATGCAGAGTTGGAAAGAAATGTAAAAAATTGGCTCTCACAGAGTCACACAGCAGCTGGGAAGTGGATGGCAGCCTCGGGGAAGCTAGCATCTATTGCATAATGCATAAAGTTTCACATCTTTGCTTTTTCACTCGGCCACGCACCTAACCCCAAATTGCTAGTGCAAGAACTCAGAAAATTTGGTGGGAAAGTTGTGTGTATAAATAGTTAAAACACATTCATTTCTTACTGAAAAAGATAATTTCATTGCACCGAGATACAAAATTGAATTAATAGTATTGCAATTTAACTTAGAAAGTTAATGTCTAAACGCGTCTTCAAAATGAGTGAAATTCTTTGAGGTCAAAGACCATGATTTACTCATCTTTTTAACTCCTTTAGCTTAGGGAGAATACTTTGCAGATAAAGGTTGCCCAGTAACCATTTATATATTATTATTTGATGCTAATCCACTGCAGGACTTTCTGTCTTACTAAATTCGTGGATTTCCAGTAACCAACTCAACTTGCCTGGGAAGTGTCAAAAGGACCCGAAAGCACCACCCACCCAGCAATTTCCTTCTTGTTTTTAGTCGGCCTACAGGATTGAGCATCTGTAAAGAGACATGTTTTGGTATTTTCAGAAACAGCTTCCAAGGCTTTCAAAAAATTACTTTTTTTCTTTGGGGGGTGCCAAGTCCCCTGTTTTCCATACTGATTTTTTAAAAGGAAAATAAAGACCTAGTTTAAAGTGCTTTCACCAAACAGAAGCAGAATGAAATGGAGAAACTTAATGGATCTCTTTCTGTGACTAAAATGACAGATAAAATATCTATTTTGCTCACATATTTTTCATTCACAGACAGTTCATTTCAGTAAATATCTTACCACCTGCACTTGTCTATTTTCCAAGGTTTTTGGGAAATTTCCAATAAGTTCAGTTGGACTCTATAGTTGGTATTTATGAGGCTGTGCTTAAAGGGAAATTGCATCAAGGATATCATCAGCTCAATTTTGTCTGTGTTTTTCTTGAACATGGAGTTGGCAAGCTCTCAAAACCTTTATCAGGTCATAACTCAAAGATACATGTGGCCTCCACAGCTGGGTTAATATTTACAAAGCACTCTTCTGCCCCCCAGCCTTTTTCTTATGTGTCTCTCTCTTGCAGTTCCTGCCTTTTTGTAGGCTTGTTAATACTGAAGATTATAAGAAACCAAGTCTACACTGACAGAAAATGCCTTCTGTGACCTTCCCCTTCAAGCTCTCCTCTGAAATAAGCTCAGCTGGCCCCTAGAAGTGAGTCAGAAGATTTCTAAAAGCCCTAAACCGGAGTTTCTCAACCTTGCATGGCTGACATTTTCAACGACATAATTCTCTGAGGTGGGGAGATGCCCTGTGTACTGTAGGGTGTTTAGCAGTATCCCTGGCCTCTACTCACTAGATTTCAGCAGTACCCCCCCCCACCCCAGCTGGGACAATCAAAAGAATCTCCAGACACCCAAATGTTCCCGGGGTCAAAATAAGAACCATTGCCCTAAACGATCACTTTAAAGTACATGGTAAGGATATGGTGAAGGTTTTCCACTAACTAACCTCCTTTGAGAATTGCCTTACATTTTAAGGGTTCAGAAATACTGATTACTTACCCATCCCATACAGACAAAGGGCCAACAGTACCCCTGCATGCTTAGCGTTCACTTGTCTGTGGTATGAAGTTGTTAGTAACAAAGCTTGTAGGAGATAGAACCAGCAACTTTCTTTAATAGGATGATGAAGAACGTGTCATATATGTCTCTGCATGACAGAGGAATCCATTTTCAGTTTAGGATTATTCTACAAATCATGTTTCCCAACCAAAAAAATGACCATAAAGCACCATAACCAGGGGGGTGCCCAAATGGTCTGGGCAAAGCATTGGAATTGGACCCCCTGATGATTATTACTTTAATGAGTAGTTCATATTTGTTGACAGAATGAATGAGCTACTGCTATGTGCCAGGTTCTCTGCTAAAGCTGGAAACACTACAAGGAGCAAAACCAATCCCTGACATCACGACGATGACCCTGGCATCAAGGAATGTACAGTCTAATGGTAAGACAACATTAACTGAATAACTGCATCAAGGAACACGTAGCTACAGACAGAGATTACATGCCTTGAGGGTCCTAAGAAAGTGACAGCCAAGGAACAGGACCCAGACCATGTCCCACTGGAAATGATCCTTGCACTAAGATATGGAAGATGCGTATGAGTCAACCAGGTGAAGTTGAGGAAGAGTATTTCAGACAGATGGACCAGCAGGTAAATAAAGTCAGTAAAGGGAGGGAATAGACGGGTAAGAGAAACTGGGAAAAGCAAAAATGGCAGGAGGTCTGGAGCGCAGAAATCACAGGGTGAGGTTGTGTGAGGTTGTGTGAGCAGAGGCCAGATTCCTAAAGCCAGTGATTATGTGGCCTTCCCAGGACTCCAGTTGTTCTTTATCCAATGAGTAAACACATGCTGATGGGCTGGAAGCAGTGGAGGGAAAGGTTATATCTGCCTCTCTAGCTGCAGTATGTAGGATTAATGGGGGTTGGACAGAATGTAGCAGGGAAGAATAAGCTCGTGTGGTTATCCAGGTGAGACAGGAAGGTGGCTTAGAGGAGGATGGTCCAATAAAGAGGGAGCGAGGTAGGAGAGTGAGTGTTATTCGGATGAACGAACGGGGCTTGCAGAGGGATTCAACTGGAAGGCCTCGATTGGGGCAGGCTGGTCATTCCCAGGTGGCGTCCCCTTTGATGGGCTGAGGTCCTTGCTGACCCAGTGTAATTCCTGGAAGGGTAGGTGGTAGGGATCAGGGGAAGGAAATTGTCTGGGATGCCTCTTGGGGTTCTGGCTGACGCAGTAGGATCAATTGAGCTCTTCTTTGTCCAGAGAGTGACCACTCGGGAGGGATGTGTCTATGCTAGAAAACCATGGGTTTGTATTGGGCATGGTGAACCTGAGGTGCCTTTAAGACACTCCAGAGAGAAGAGGCCTGGGTCGCTGCCCTGCGAGGGAGGAGCTTTCCCAAGGAGAGGCGAATTAACTAGGGAGTGGCATTTTGCAAAACGTCCATTCGTCACTTTGTGCCTAAAGTGAAATTTGAACAAGTGTTAAGCAGGGCTGATTATTTTTAGCAAATAACAACAGAACTGTAGAAAAGAAAATGGTGATTTTCAGCCACAATTCCTCTCCTCAGCCCATCTCATCCATGCTCCCATAACAAGAAAGACTCCTGTGCTCAGCGATCTGCGAGGGCCCCTTCTCAGGAAAGTGCATTTACACTCCATTCTCTTCTGGATGGAGACGATCCACGAATCACATTGCCTCTTAGCCAGGACATTTAGGAGAGATTCTCCTTTTCTTCACCTTGCATCTGCTTAGTATCTTAATCCCAAATTGTGGGAGTGAAATCCTGGCAACCTTTAAGGATATAATTTGCTTCCTATTACATTATTTCTTCCCTTACAGGAGAGACCAAGTGTTTGTCATTTACGAGTGTCATGTCATTACATTCCATATTGCAGTGTAATGATGTGAAATGATTAAATGACAAAATGCCAGCTCACTGCCAAAAATTTAAAGTGGCATACTTTTATTTGTAGATTGGAAAGCTATTATTAATTCTTAGATTGACTTTGCCAGATGAAATAATGCAAGCAGAATGTTGCATACTGAAATGGGACGATATGAGGTGAGGTTCTGAGCCCCGAGTCCAACATAAACAGGGAGAGGTCTCCGATTCTGGCGCATTCTTCAGGCTACATACCCAGAGCTAAACGTATCAGTTTAGAACAGTCTTGTCACCTGATGAATGTTGAGTGACAGGCATCAAAATACAACCTGACTGGAGTTTTTATTGAGAAGAAAAATGGGAACTGGGGCCAGGTGGCTGAGAGAATAAAATGGTCTAGCCTCCTCTTTCCCCTTCCTTTGTCACTCTTTTTCCACTGGCACTTATTGGGAGATTGAATTTTCTTATTTTTTCTTTTAAGGGAACAAGAACATACAAAAACCATTTTGTGAACGTCACCAAATTACCTGAAGAAGCTCTGATTGGGAAAATAATAATTTCTCCCTTGTTTTTTTCCTAGGCTATAAACTTTCTTGTGGAAGTATTTGAAGGAAAGTTAAAAATTGCATTCTTGGCACTATGTTTTTTAAGCTTTTAAAGTTCAAATCCGTGTGACCTCAAGTGTTTGAGGATTTGTGAAGAAACCTGTTCTCACCTGCCATTTCTCTCTATGATTTGTGGATGCCCATCCTAGCAATACATACATTGCCTGATTCCTTAAGAACCTTCTTGCTACCATATTCAGGTGACTTTCTTTTGCTCTTGTTTACTTTTGTTTCCTCTCCCTGAGCAATTTTTATTTTTTCTTTGTGGGGGCAAGAGAAATGCTATATGTCTTGACCTCCTCACTTCTAGGGTCTTGTAAGAAACACTCTTGCCTTTGGAATTCTCTGTCCTGGAACTCAGAAGGACATTATTCTTGGTTTGTGTTCTGTTTTACTTTCCTTTTAATTTTTTTCCTTTAATGCAAGCTAAAAGCTTATATTTTTAGTTCCAATTTTTGTTAAATGCTGCTATTGCTTTTGTTTTAAACACTCTTTTGTTGGAAAGTACTTTTGGATGAAAGTTGATTAAGTAGAGGGGGAGAAAAGAAATCAAGGTGCATAGTGTTTGTTTGTTTTGATTTGTTTTTATTGCATAGGGACACTTACAAGCCACTCACCTGTGGCTTGATCATTTTTAAAACAGAAAAACACCAAACTCTAATAAGCTCCTGGATTTATAACAATAGCCCCCATGCTTGCCAAGGTGGCTAGCAATATTTGCTTTCACTCCAACATAGGGCACAAGCTGCCTTGCTTCTGGCATGTTGGCAGGGATACAAAGAACACATTCTTTACGGACAGGAACTAATAAATGGACAACTGCTCAGGTAACAAAACTGTTGGGAGCTCATTTGGCTTGTGGAAAACGCTTAAAAGCTCCATGATTGGAAAGCTATCACCCTGGCAGAAAAACCACTCCATGGATGAAATGACTTGCCATTTTATGTGGATTTTCAATGAATCACAGCATCTTGGTTTAGTCCTTGTGTTGTCTTCATCAAAAAGTAAAAAGTGGTCAAAATCATGTGATTGCAGTGCTGCAATCAGGAAATGCTACTCGTTTCTAATCCTTTTTTTAACACTTCTTTTGAGTCTTCTCTTTCTGCATCCCTTTGGCTCTAGCTCTTGTTTGGCAGGTAGTGAGAATTGAGGGCTCTCTTAGAAGACATTACACTGGAAAGCACTGGAGGGGATTTTTTTTTCTTTTTCTTTTTTCTTCTTGATATACAAATGGCTTTGTCATTTTGTCCTAAATCATAAATGCATAAAATAGCTGCCAAAAAACAGCTCAAATAGCTGCATCAATGGCCTTAAGATAATCAAGGGCTTTTTCTCCAAGTATCTGTAAAGGAGATCATATTATGCATGTTCTGACTGGCACACATAGAGGATAGGTAACCTAGGACCTTTGTCACATTCTTACAGCCTGTGGGCTTTATATATGTTTATCTTTTTTTCATGAAAAAACTTGTTCTTCAATAAGTTGCCCCATCTTCCTTGAAGTCATCCAAAACCTTGGGCATCTCCAAGATGACAATCATTGGTTCATTTTGTCCTTCATTCAGCGAGGCGCAGGTACTCATCTACCGTGCTAGAGGTACAGCAGTGAACAGGGCAGACACGGTCCCTGAAATCGTAGAACTTAGATTCTAGTGGGAGTGACAGAGAGCAAAGAAGTAAATAAGCAAGACAAATGCAGATGGTGAAAAGTGACATGAAGAAACAAACCACAGCAGTGCAACTGAGAATGAATTAGGGGTAGGCAAATATAGATGGTGTCATCACAGAGGGCTTCCAAGAGGAGGTAGCATTTGAGCTGAGACAGAACAAAGGAGCACCGACCATGCTACGGTCTGGGTAAGCTCATTTTAGGCAATGAGAATAGTAGGTATAAAGACTGTTCCTTGGAAATGAGCTCTGGGTATCTGAGGAATAGGAAGCAGTCCAGTGTGGCAAGGCAGCAATGAGCTACAAGTAGGATGAAAAGAGTTGAGGTCAGAGCAGTAGACAGGGGCAAGCTCTTGCAGGAACTTTCAAACTTAGGATGCAACCCCTGGCTTCCTTGGCCTTCCTTTATCTCTTATTTGGTTGGTTGGTTTTGTTGTTTTGTTTTTGGATTAAGTCACATACATCACTCCATTTTCAGGGCAATAAGAAATATCACCTCAGTATAAGCAAGTGGTTCTCTAGTGATGTTCTGGGGCAAAAATAGTTTGCAGAATGTTGATCAATGCATAAAACTTACCTTTGCTACACCAAGGGACAACTATACTTATGGAAAAATATGCCAGCCGCAACAGGGGAGTATAGAGGATTTCCACTATGGTATGGAGAAGGGCAAATTTACAGTGATAATAAGTAAGAGGAGCATTTCCCCCATTCTCCTGCATTTAATGAGGGTGTTCTCCCTGGAGCTGCAGCCACTATCTTAAATTCAAGACAGGTAAGGGGAGACCATGTCAGAAATTCTGAGACCTACCCCAGATTTCCTTGAGTAGCTGAACCAACGTCAGCATCCACCCACTCACAGACTTCTTGTAATGTGAGGGAGGAAAATCTGATTTGTTTAAAAACAACGTGGTAAGTGAGAAGCTTAGAATAGGGTTAAGCCTGCCAAAGGAAGAACAAGTATTTACTGAAAATGTGAGAACTTTGTCTTGTGAGTTTATAAGAGAACTCAGTCGACTCGAGCAGCGGCCCAGTGCCAAGAGAGGCAGGGGAATTGAATAATGATGACAGTGAGACATGGTAATCCTGGAGTAATAACTGAGTTGTAATTATTACTATTTTAGCATGGCTTTGAGTTTTTTATTTCTTTCAAGAATGCAGCCAGTCTTCCAGTAATCTAAAGATTTTTTTTTTTTAATGAATAGGGTGAGAGCCACTGATAGCATCAGATGGCAGAGAGGAACAACGCTTCCTAAAGAGCAAATATTGACCTCTGTCCAGAGTGACATGTGCCATTACCAAGATCCTGCCATCTGGAATCTCGGTCCAGACACATCGAACAATTTATTCAGGCTGCTTCTGCCTGCCCACCCCAAACACCATCAATTCCTGACCCTGGTTCAGATTCTCCAGCTACAGTAGGGATGTGCACTGTCTAGTTCCAAGTCATACTCTCTTTTCTTAGTTACCTCTAAGATCTCAGATTCCTATTGAGTAACATGGAAGCGATGGCCAAATATTGTGATTTTCCAGTATGTATTTTGTGTGTGCTGGGATGAGGGGTGAGACGAGAGTATATAAACAGCAGCTGACTTTCTTCAAGTGAAATTGCCTCTAGAAACCCACTAGATAAAAGAGATGAATGTGGAAATAAAGGGTTGGCTCTAGAGCATCACGGGCTCCATCTCCCTTACTCCACATTCGGTTCCTGAGGACAATGGATTTGGGATGGAGACTGAAATCTGATCAGGAGGGCTTTAGAGGGGAGGAATAAAAATGGTCAAGCAAAACCAAGTGTGGAGATGGGTGACACAGAAACAAGGAAGGTGAAGAGGGAATCTAGAACTTCTAATTTGGATAAGTGATATTTGTTGAGAGCTCAGGTCTTTAGTATTCATTACCCTCATTTAATTCTCATTAGAGAATAGTGATTAAGAGAAAGGAGACTAGAGCCAGAAGGCCTGTGTTCAAAGTCTCTCTCTACCATTGATGAGTTTTGCCACCCTTGGAAATCTATTTAACCTCTCTGAACATTGGTTCCATATCTGCAAGATGGGGATAATCATGAAGGATAATCTTAGTTTAAGAGGTTTGTCCAAGGTCACTTTGTAATCAGAGATCCTTGAGTTTCAAGTCTCAAGTCTTCTGACTCTAAACTCAGTGCTCTTTTTTTCTAACCACAGGAAGATCTGGCTGCAGATTTACAAATGGTGTGACTCTTGAGGGAGAATGAGAGAGAGAGAGAGAGAATGATAGAAGGGGAAGGGGAGGGGAAGGAGGGAAGGGAGGGAGGGAGAAAAAGAGAGAGGGAGGAGGAAGGAAGGGAAAAGAAAGGATAGAAAAGATAGGAAAGGAAGAAGGGAAGAAAGAAAAAGAGAGAAAGAGAAAGAAAAAGAAAGAGTAAGAAAGTAATAAAGAAAAAAGGAAAGAAAGAAAAGAAGAAAGTGACAATGATTCTGCAACTACAGAAATCTAGATATTGGCCAAGGACAAATAATCTGAAATTGGTCCGAAATTTCCACAGTCATTCATGGATTAATGCACCTATTCCTTTCTTTTCCTGATGGGATGATTCTTCCAGTTTTGCTCAACATTTATGATTACCAAGAGGTGGGAACAGAGAAATCAAGAAACCTACAATAGCATGTACATGGAAGCAGCAGCCAGCTTCAAAATTTACGAAACAAGTGGGCTGTGCTGCATCCTGAATGGCCTGCTGGGCAGCTGCTTCAGTTTGCTAGAGGCTACCAATGCAAAAATATCAGACATGGGTTGGCTTTTATAATGGGAATTTATTAGGGTAAAGCTTACAGTTCTGAGGCTGTGAATGTCCAAATCAAGGCATCATCAGAGATGCTGTCTCACTCACTAGAGGTCTGCTGCTGGTAATTCTGGACTCCTGCCAAATAGCAAGGCAAAATCACGGCCAATCTCTAGCTTCTCTTCCAGGCTCACTATGTCCCTGAGCTCAACTATGGGCGATTAGGCAGATGGCTCATCTATTCCTGGGCCTCAGCTCTTCAGCTTTGGGCTGCTCCACTGATTTGAGTCTCCAGCCTCTCCCTCGGCCTCTTGGGGTTTCTCTGTCTTTCTGTAGCTGTAGGTGATCCCAGAGTCCTCTCTCACATGGCAGCGTAAAAACTGGCAGCTCTCTTTCTCTGTGTTCCCTTTATATAAGATTCCAGTAAAAGATTAGGACCTACCCTGGGTCCTGCAGTAGAATCAAGGGACTTAACTGAAGCAATCTAATCAAAAGTGATCTAACCAAAAGGTCCCTTGATTGAATCTAACCAAGAGGTCCCACGTACAATAGGTTCACACACACAGGAATGGGTTAGCTCAAGAACATAAGTTTCTGAGGTCCACAAAAGACTCAAACCGGGGCCGCAGCCTAGATTAAAACAGGGAAATCCTCATTGTTGAATGGCTGGCTGACAGCAGGGCACACGCATTTCAACCATTTGACCCGCACCTGCTATGTACCTGCTATGTGCTATGTGCTATGGGTGGGACATGAAGGGTAGCTGACAAAGCTCAGATTCACAAACTTTTGTTGCCAATTAATTAATCAGATTAATTGCATCAAAGAGCATGGTCTTGAAGGAAGGTGATTAAACATAGATTAAATAATTGATAAGGACGGTGAGTATACAATGCAAAAAGGTCAAGAAATGTTTAAAGCCAGGAAACCATGAACCAGAAGTCTGGATTTTGTTTGAAGCTGCCCCACATACAAAAGAAGAAACCTTCTATTTTCTGCCTTCTAGTTGAAGAGAGCTTAAAACTTTTCCCTCCCCCATACCCCATACCGGATCTCAGGAGCTCAGTCACCCACTTGTGGGCTCCTATCTGGGTCAAAGGTGTCAATAGTACCAAAATAAACCATGCCTTCCCAACAGTTGTTCCTACATACAAAGAACCTGTGTGAAATGGTGGTGGTGGGAGGACTTGAAATCCCTCCTCCATAATGAAAATAGCCAAGAAGCAATCACCTAACCAAACGCTCACAAAGGGATGAAGCCGACAGGAATTGCCTTGCATCGGCAATATTCTCTCTAAAGCAGCATGGCTCACTTCACTTTTAGAAGTAATTTTAATGTATTCTTTCCAACAAAAACTAGAACTTTGCTTCCCAAAATTTATTTTGGAAGAGATAGTCCTTAAACAAGTGATTCTCAATATTATTAATATTATTATATTCCTATGAATCTGATAACAATAGAAGCACTTTTTTACTGAAAAAAAAAAAAAAATCTTACAGGAAAACTAGAGCTCACATTTGGCCGACTTTGGTGGGCTGACCAAAAATAGAAATTGGCTTACATATCCTTGCATTTTTAGGGAAGGTGAAGATATGGATTTAGACACTTGATTTTCTTAGCTTAGGGAGCACTGTAGGCTAAACTGTTTTGGCCCTGGGGGACTCTTTGCTATTGGCAGCCCTGGGCAGGGAGAGGTTTTTAAAATTCATTTCTGATATCAAGTTGACATGGAGTTTTTTAAAGTGTTTAAAATTATAATGGTCGCTACCACGGCCCTCAAAGAATTCTCCTCTCACTGGCTGCTGATTCTTGCTCCTCCTTCTCATGTTTCCCCAGCTTCACTTTGAGTTCTGTTTCCCAAGTTCGATGTTTGTCTCTAAGCAAGAAAGAAATGTATGAGAAATCTGGAAACGGGAAGGCAGGGAGCATCTGCAGGGCTCCAGAGCTAGCTACATAAAGGCATTCCCTTCCACTCAGCAGCCTCAGTGGGAAAGAGAAGGAAATGCATTGCAATAATACAAAGAGGGTCCTGCTAGAGAGAGGAGTGCGTGCTTGCTGGTGAACCAGTACAGCAAGGGAACGTGGTTGAGTGGTGGCAGTACACTGGGTCGCCCAGAGCTCTGCAGAGAACCAGGATGAGATGCAAGCCAACGCTTTGTTTTCAATCTGCATCTTCTTATGATGCCAGCATCCATATAAGAGGATCTATGAGGAAGAGGCTGTATCTCCTCTTCTAACCTGGTCTTATGAGACCTAAACAAAGCAGTTAGGGCTAGACAGTGCTTAGAGGTGCTAAGAATTCTGCCCACATTTTGCATCCCATCGTGAAAAGATATCAGGTTTCAAAATGGGCTATTTAGCTAACAAATTTGCTATTAGGGTAAGGATTAGAAAAACCATATACCTTTTGCTTAAACAAAAACTGCTACAAAAGGTATCGTGAAAAGCTTATAGGATAGAGTTTGTCAAAGGTTGAGTTTCTATTTCTGGCTCTGAGATTTATTAGCTGTGTAAGCTTAAGCTAGTCACTTGGCGTCTCTGAATCTCTTTTACATATCTATAAAAGGGTAACTTTGACTTTTGTCCTGCCTATATCACAGACTTGTCATAAGGATCAAATGAATCCATGTATAGGAAAATGCCTTGTAAGTCAAAAGCACTATACAAACACAAGATACTATTACCATCTGATTATATTGCATTTGTTTTCCATTCTTAACTTCATAATTCCTCAGAAAGGAAGAGAGCAGTAGGACAAGAGAGTGCATTACCCTCACAAAGGAAAGATGGGGAAAGTGGTAATCCCCTAAGGCTCTCTGCTCCATCCTTTCCATCCTGAAAATACCTATCACAGTAGCAAGACAGTGATTTAGGAAAGAATTTGGTTTTAGGGACCAATGAGGGAAATATGCTTAGCAATTGAGGATTCCATCAAACCCCCAGTAGTGGGCAGTTGGAAGCATCCTTAACGTTAAGCACAAATCATTTATGCCCACGAGACATTTATGATGTGGAACTATAAATAATGAATAGAGATTGCCAGTGAAACCTGGGCGGGACCCTTACTAATTTGCATACCCAGAAGAGAAATCTTTGAGCTTAGAAATGTAAGAAACAGAATTATGAATAGTTGATATAAATATAAATACATATATATGCGGATGGTATGTGTATATATATATACACATATATACATATATATTTTTTGGTGAGGAGGCAAGTGACATTTACCAGATAATCAGTGATTATGCAGAAATCAGCAATGCAACTAACTTCCGTCAAGGGTGATTTAGTGGATTGATTTTCATATTTCAATGAGGAAGTTACAGATGATTATTAAAGCCTGGTAGTTCAGTTTATCTGGTCTGACTCCCACCTGTGCCAATCTAACCACAAATTTTGCTAAACTCTACTTAACAGACCATCTTACTTGGTGCAAAAGAAAAGTGATGGCTATTACAATATTCTCATTTCTACCTAAAAAACTGATTATATTTGTAAGGATGGGAGGGAGAGAGGGTCACATTTCAAGGAAGATTCCGTTTAAATAAATGAAACCAGAAAAGCTAATTGTGGAACTTTTACAGAAGAGCTAATTGTGGAACTTTGTACACAAACTCTGTATCAGACCTGTTTAGCAGGTAAACGTCTCCAGTTTTCTCCAATTTCTGTCTCCAATTTTCCCCAAGAGCATTTGTGAAGATGCCCAGAATCCACTTACCATCACCTCTGTTAGAAATACTGAAACAGCTGATGGTTTCTAACGTTGTAGAAACCTGCCCTACACAAAGATGGTGTCTCCCCATGCAAGGACCAATGACTTCTTTCTGTAACTGGCTCTTTACTGACCCCTTGGTCAAGGGTGGGGCTCTAAAAAACGGTTCCTGATTCATCAGATAGTTTTTAAGCACCTAATATGTGCAAGGCACAATTCTAGGCACTGGTTATATGGAAGGGAGCAAGGTAGACCAAAATCCCTGCCCTTATGTATCTGATTTTCTCTCACAGGTGATGGGGGCATGGGACAGTGTGAAAGACACGAACAGATCAATAAAATTAATGAGAATTTTGCAAGCTTGTAGGATGGAGAGGGACTGGGTAGTGGGGTGGGATGGGTATGGAGGCTCCTTTAGAATGGCTGGTCAGAGGCCACCTATCCAGGAACGGGACATTCACCTGAACTCAGTTGTGTATTATGAGAAGAAACCAGTAATGCCAAGATTTGATGACAACGTGTTTCGTACAAAGGAAACAGTCGGTGCAAAGGTTCTGAGCTGAGAACAAGCCTCACTTGGGTCAAGAGACAGACAAAAAAGCCAGCATGGCTGAAAAATAACACAGAAGGAGAGACAGGACAGAGCTATAGGGCTGGATCAGGCAACGCCCTTCAGAGAATGGTAAAAAATTTAGATGTCTTAATAAATGCAATGGGAAGACATTGAAGGGTTTTAATCATAGAATGGCATAGTCTGTTTTGCATTTGAAAACTAGCTTCCTGACTGTTATATAGACAATGGAGGAACAACATTGTCATATCATGTGACCCTCTCCCTCAGCCTATGGCCATTCCTGGTTAAAAACAGGAATTAAAACATTCTTACCCAATGTGTTTTTTGTCTCTAAGGAATTTGGATTTAGGGGCAAAGAGTCAGAATTCAGTGTCTTCATGGGGCTAATACTGTGTCATATGTACTTGGCAGGTTTGAGGCAGCCCTATTGTGCCAAGAGGACTTAAAAGAAAATGGTGGCATTCCATTTCTTAGCTCTTCTCTCTTTTGAGAATTCAGGTGAATTCTTGTTTTAGAATTCCACTAGACCATCCTATGTCCTTTCTATAAATTCCCCTTTATTCCATGCAATAGTCTGGGTGATTTCTGTTGCTTTCAACTGGTATCTCAACTCATATAACCAAAAATGGGTCTGAAAGTAAGGCAGGGTCAGCATTGTTTTTTTTCCCTATAGAAATTTTCACCACCTGGCATTATGTTTGTTTGTTTGTTTCTGTCTTCTCACACCTGCACTAGACTAGATGCTCACTGATGGTAGAAAGTCTGTTCAGATCACAAAACATTATCCTCAGAGCTTAGACTAGAGTAGCAGCCAGTATATAGTAGAAGCTTCATAAATATGAATTCCATGAACAAATGAATGAAGAGTAAGGAAGAGAGGGGAGAAGTGGGAAAGAAGCTATAAAATATCCTAGAGTCTCTAATTAAAGAAGCAATGATGGATTACAAGAGCTAAACATGTAAAAAAGAAAAATTTCTGTGTCTTCATTTAAAGCTGATCTCCTTGGTTTGTTTCATCCATTTATTTATGCCTCTAGAATCAGGCTAAAGGAGGAGAAAAAGAGAAGGGCATGGAATTCTCTTTACACATGGCTTAATTTTTTTTTTATTTGGGAAGGAGCAGTCTCCCTAGAGACTAATTCCTAAATCTCATTGGGCAAAACCAAGTCACATGGCAACCGCAAAGGGGTCTGGAAAGGCAAGCATTTGAGTTTCGCAAGCCTCTATAATAAGGGAGGTAAGGGAAAAGGGGATTGTAAATGGCTTTTGGAGGGCCAATTCCCAATTCCTGCCGCAGCTTCCTATTATGATTTGGGAAGGGCACGATAAAAGGCCAATTCATCTATCCTGGAGGTGGACAAATTGAGAGTGAGGCGCTCAGAAAGCAAAAAGCCTAACTTAAAGTAATGCATTATATTTTGAACACTGAATGTTTGACAATACATTTCACGGCTCATTTCCTGCTACTTGTGAACGCTAGTAAACACTCAGAGAACGAATTCACATTTTTCATGTCAAATATCCTTATAGGTCTCCCTTCCTCCATCTTGTCACCAGTTAAACAGACCCCTAGGAGGACAGTCTGTTCACACTATAATCTTTTGTGACACTAAACCTTAATCTGTCTTCAAATTTCTATTGTTTTTCACTAAAAGGTTATTCCAGAAGTATTTTATAGATCACATTCATTTTCTTGGCTGAGAATAAATTGCATAATCAGAGGCACTCTGACCAATGCTGAATCTCCCTTCCCAATCCAAATTTAAGAATTTCATGCAGATTACTCATTGCCATCTATCTAGCTAATTCAAAGTCATTATTTTTCTCTGGGCTAGGCAGAATTTACCCTTCCCTGAAATGAGCTCATCTCATAATAAGATATTAAAAGGGGAAGGACAATGGTGGTGGTTAGTCACTGAAGCCCATGCACCCACTCCCAGGCCTGGAATTATGGGGCTGTCAAAGTCTTCCATTAGGAGGGGAAATTCATTTTTTAAAGGATTGCAACTTGCTGTTTAATTAAAAAAGAAAATAACGAAAGAGTCTGACTTTGCAAATGGCGGCTTTCTCTAAGACTTGGTTTTATCTTTGACTCTACTCTCTCACCTTACACTCGCCCTGTGCCTAGCCTAACTCACTTATTACCCAGGTCACGGTTCAGATGTCCCTTCCTTTCATAGGCTTTAACTTTCTCCAAGATAGAGTGAAGACCCTCATCTGAACTTTTGGCTCCATCTTAACCTCCCAGCCGTGTACTCTCATTTCTAACACTCTCTATTGTGGGGCATATGCAGCACTGTCCAGTAGAAATTGAAGAAAAATCATATATGCAATTTGAAATTATCTAATAGTCATGTTAAAAATAAAACAAGAAAGAGAAACAAGTGAAACCCAATTTTAATAATATATTTATTTAACCTAATGTATGTAAAATCCTAACCTAATGTATGTAATCAATAGGGAAAATATTAATGAGATATTTTACACCCTTTACATAAATCTAGTGTGTGTTTTAGACTTACAGAGCATATCAGTGTGGACCAGCCACATTTCAACTGCTTGATGGCCACAGGTGACTAGTGGCTATTATACTATATGGTACATTTCTATAGTATTTGGATGCACATTTGTGTTTCTACCCATTTCTCAAGAGGGAAAACTATATCTTTCACCACTGTACTCCTTGCATTAAGCAGAGAGGAGAATTTAATAAACATTTGATGAAAAAATAATTGAACAATCCCATCTCTGCCACTAACTGTGTGACTTTGAGTGAGTCATTTTCTCTCTCTCTGGAGTTCCTACCTTACTTAAGATGAGAGTGTCACATTCCATGATTGTCAAGGTCCCCATAAATGTAAATATTCTAGGTCACTTAATTCAGTTCCCTCTCTCTCTCACTTAAAGCAGCTGAATGCATACATTTGACTTTTTGTCTTTTAAGGCCAGAGGACACCCAGATTTCCAATGTTCCCTCTTTTTATATTTTCCCAATTTGTCTTTCAATCTTAGAGACATTTAAGATTATGGTACAGTTTCTCTTTTAAGATAATTATCATTGTTTTTCTTTGATTATACAAATAAAATATCTTTAGAATAGAAAATTTGAATATAGGATAGTACTCAGAAAACAAATTACTTGAATAGCTATTATGGAGATAAGCACAGTTAACATTCATGTATCTATCCTTCTGTTGTATTCTCTAGATTTATTATTAGTAATATGTACATGTATCTATTCACATTTGGTGCTCCTTTTAGTAAAATACCCATGATAATGTACATACTGTCTTCAAATCTTCTGTAATCTAACAATGTTTTAGGAACATATCCATAAGTTATCAATTGTTACTTTTAACCATAATTGTGATGGGTGTGCTTTACAGCATCAAACAACTACATGGAAGTACCACCTTAAGGAGATAAAGGAGCAAATCCATGAGTTTCTGGGGAAAGACCTTTCCAGGTGGAGGAAACAGCAAATGCAAAGGCTCAGAGGTAGTAACAAGCCCAGGACACGGACACACCAGTGTAGCTGAGGCAGAACAAGCAAGGCAGAAAAATGTAGAAATGAGGTCGGAAGAGTAAGAGTAGGCCAGGTAATGTGGTGCCTGTGGCCACTTAAATGACTTTGGCTTTTGCACTGAGGGAAAGGGAAGAGGCTACTGAAAAAAAGAAAATCTAGAGTAGAGAAGGTGGTTCACAGGATGCGGGTGGGAGTAGTGGAGGTGGGATAAGTGTTCCACTTCTGTACAGATTTTGCAGATAGAGCCATCAGGAATTGCTAATGGATTGGAGATGGAACATGAGGAAAAGAGATGAATTAGGGCTGATTGTGAGGTTTGGGGCCTGAACATGTGGAGGGATGGGGTTGCCAGTAGCTAACTTCCTCTCTTTAGCTCTATGCCAGATGCCAGCTGTAGAAAGATGACAAGTCATTGTTCTTCCATGAAGTCCTCCACATTTTCTTCCATGATCTTAACCACAAGGTTAAGTGGCTTAGCCAAGGTTATATGGCTAGGAGGCAGAAGAAAATGTTACGGGAATAAATACACTGTCATATGGTGTGACAAGCACTGTGAAAATGTCCATGGTCCCTTCCATCGTGGAACCACTGATAGACATTTTGCCTTACCTGAGACACCATGGTCCTGCATATCAAGGGAAGTAGGCTGGCAGTTCATGCCTGTTGGAGGCTTAGGTGGTGGATTACAGAATTGAGTTCAAGTCTATATTTAGTATAAAGCCTATATGTGGGGAAAACAAGCCAACACAAAAATCCTTCAAAAGGAAGTTGAGGAGTCTGGATTTAGGAGAAGGACTCGAGATGAGTTGAATGTGAGAAATAAAGAAGAAAGAGCAATGGGGAATGACTCCAGGTATGCGGTCTGGACTACTGGTTGGGTAGTGGAGGCCTTCACTGAGACAGGGAGAGGGACCAGTTTGCAACCAGAAGATGGCGGGTTTGGTTTTGGATATACTGAGTTTGAGGCGCATCAAAGGTAATT